>PVKH010041200.1:0-10975 GCA_004027955.1 Chaetophractus vellerosus
ATGAGTTTAACATAGAGAAGAGGTACCTTGTAATGATATTTCATTTTCCTGAAACTCCCCTTATGACAAAAATTAATGTGTGTAAATATGTTCATTTCATTCATTATAATTATTGGATTGTTGGCTCAAAATCCTGTTTTCCTGTTTTAAAAGTTATTAAGAGGGAGGTTTTTAGTGTTTGCAGATTTTAGTCATGTGGCAGCACAAAGGAAGGAACGGGCAGTTCTCCCTGGGAAAGGCAGGAAAGGCTTCAAAGATGAGGAGCCACCTGCCCAGGTTTTACGGAGTACAGCTCAATTACAAGATTCAGCTCAAATTTGAAAGTGCCCTTTATTCAGGTATTGCCCTGTGGTATCATTTGGATTGTTGCAGAGACTTCACCTTTTCACTTCACCCGCTTAATCTTCAGTGAAAAACTTAGAATTTTATTCTGTATCATGTTGCCCAGATCCTGTTGGACTGACTAGTAAAGTAAAACTTTCCTGTTTAGGATTTGAATAGAGTAAATAAAACCAGTCATTATCTCTTCCTGTTGCTATCATCTGTCCATTCCTCATCAAGTCCAGCCTGACAGGACTACATACAAATTAAATATTTTACAAATGAGTCATTTAGCAGGGCTCACTGACTCTACAGTTGACAGAAGCAGAATTGAAGAAGGATGTACAGTTTCATGTTATTCCGGTGACTGTTCCCTGTCTAGGTTGGTGACCAGATTGTTGAAATCAATGGGGAACCTACACAAGGCATCACACATACTCGAGCAATTGAGCTCATTCAGGCTGGTGGAAATAAAGTTCTTCTTCTTTTGAGACCAGGCACTGGCTTGATACCTGACCATGGTAAGTAAAGTAGCCAACTGGTAGCTGAAAAGTTGTAAAAAGGCATGAATGTGTTAGAAAGGGGAGTGGCAGATGGAAAAGGAGTGTCAATTTAGATGAGATATTTTACTAATTCAGAGGTCAACCCCATCTAAGGCTAGTTATATAGTTTAGTTATTATAGTGTTATAAAACAATTAACTTCAGTCAAGGCTTTTTGTTGGAGTGGAATATATTTCAAGGTTGTTCCAACAGAAAACGTACAATTGCTTTTATAGAGAAATGTACCTGAACAAAACAAGGACATTAGAGGCAAATGATCTATATATCATGGAAAACATTTTAAGTCTCATAAGAACATCCCTGCTTTAGCTCCTTCTTGGCTAATTACACATTACCAACAAATGTTTAGTTTTTAATGGCAAGATAAATTTATCTTTTAAAGAGTAGCATAAGAACTTCAGGCATTTCTGGTCATTTTTCAAAAACAAGTTACTTTAGCCCTGCCTGGAGAAAAGGAATTGAACCTGGGACCATGTCTCTACTCCTGTACTGATTTTATAATTCCTTGTTTTCATTGTATGTTTTTGAAATATAACAGTATTTGAAAATCACTAATTTTTTAATGGAGTGCAATATTCTAGAAGTAAAGGCAGTATCACACCCACGTAGTACTTTGCCCCCTCTGATTTCCTCCCTCCAGTGGAGCTTTTGAAAGCTAAGTGTAGACATCCCTTCCAATCTATGATTCTGACTGTATTATCTTCCACCGTCTGCTCGTAAATCATATGTTCCTGGTGACACCTTTGCTAACTTCACTGTGATTAAAAAAAATTTTTTTTTTCACATAGTTCTAGGCTTTTTCTCTTCCTTCTTCAGGTTTGGCTCCTTCCGGTCTGTGCTCCTACGTGAAACCTGAGCAACATTAAGGCTTTCAGGGCTTTTCTTGGTCTTTCCTTAAAAAGACTTGGTAAATTTGCATGTCTTATAAATCACTTGCTTCCTTTTTACTTCCCAGTTAAAAATGATGCTATTAAATACATCTATTCCCATTATTCTTCTGCCCTTTTCAGTTTCTTTTTGACATTAAATTTGACAGCTTTAATGCAAGAAATTTATTTGCAAATGCCCATGAACCTCATTCTGGTTGCCACACTTTAGTCTCCTTTATTAATTAGTGGTTTTGGCATATCCTTAAGCTGTATCCATTGATAATAGCTTAATTAGCAAGCTTCTTGGACCAGGTAATTTGGCCCAATTTTATTATTTATTTCTTCGAAGTTTTATATTGGGTTTTACTACTTGTAAAGAATAGATACTTATTATATAGAAGTTCAAAACTTATTGTTCCTATTTATAATTCTGAAATTTAATAATGTTCCACTCAAAATCACTTTTTTTTAGGTGATTGGGATATTAATAATCCTTCATCTTCAAATGTGATTTATGATGAACAGTCACCACCATTTCCCCCATATTCACATTCTGCTTCCATATTTGAAATGTCTCATGTACCAGTAACTGAAGAACCTTTAATGAGAGTTCAGATATGTGAGAAAGAAGAATTAAAGGACATCATGCCTGAAAAGAAAAGCACTTTAAATGAATATCAGTCTCTTCTTGCCCAGAAAAATGTGAATAAGAGGGATCCTCCCAACAGTCATGGGCACAGTGAAAAGAAAAACCTATTAAAAGTAGAAAATGGTGTGAAACAAAGCAGTAGATCTGCTAGCCCCAAAAAGCCAGCCAACCAATGTTCAGAGGAACATCAGGAAGAGATTCCCAGTCTTCTCAAAAATGACCCTAAAAGAAGACCCAGAGCTCGATCGCCCAGCCCCAGGAAAGGGGAGAATAAAAGTTGTCAGGTCGGCACAAGGGGAGGTTCTGGCCAAGATCATTGCAGAAAAAGCAGAGGACGATCTTCTAGCCCAAATAAGCTGCAAAAAATTGAAGGACGCAAAGACCAACCAAATGCCGAAGCCAAATTATTAGAGGGTGAGAGCCGAAGAGCAGGGCTCCATGCTAGTGACAATGCCGAGCAGATCCTGGATGGGAAAGAAAAGTCTGGTGTCATCAGGAAAGATGCAAAGCAGAGTCAGTCTGGAAAAACCAGAACCAGATCTCCAGAGAAAAAAAACAAGGGGATGGATGAAAAGTCTCTTCTATCCAAAAAGGCTAATAACACCACTAATAGAGTAGTATCTGAAAATGAAAAAGGAAAGAAAGGAACCTTAGGAGAAATTAGTTCTGCTAAAGATAAAATAGGAGAAAATGTCAAAATATCAGAAAAGAAGCTGAAGCAAGAACCGGAAGAGAGAATGATTTTAAACAAAACAGAAGATCACAGGGAGAAAGAACTAGAGACAGCTGACAAAAGCAGAGAGAGTAGAGGGGTCAGACCTGAAAGTAGTTCTCCAGTTAAGAAAACACCAATAACTCCAGGGCCATGGAAGGTGCCACATGCAAGTAAAATCATAGGCACTACTGGTATGGCTGAGAAATGGCAGTGACCGTTAGTGAAAAAAAAAATGAAGAAACACAAATTGTAATCTTTACTAAAAAGCAGCGTTAAAAAAAAAAAAAAGTCATTTTCCCCCCAGAAATTTTGAAACACACAGTTTTAAAGTGAGCATCAAGTTACCTAGGCTGCTTGAAGGGCATTTAGGATCGCTAAGAACCAGCCGTCTCCCTGGCTGGCTGCTCTCCCTTGTCCTTGGGAAGGAGCTCCCGCGCTCACCTGACATGCCCTGCTCAGGCCACCCGGCCTGTCTTCATGAGTGTCTGAACCAGTGACATACGTTGATGCTGACAATGTGATCACCTCTCATTTTGTATTTGTGCCAATTTATCTACTGTATCATGTCTACTTTATCCTTCTCACTCAGATATTTTTCCACAGAAAAGGCTAGGTTTGACTTGGAAGTTGATGTTCTCAATAGCATGTTGCATGTTTACAGAGAGAAATTAAATCCTTGCAGAAGAGGAGATTGTTAATTCATCATTTAAAGATGGCAGTTGCCTCTTCTAACAGCAACTGATGATGTCCTAGTTTGAAAATAAAACCCCCAAACATAAGTACTTTAAAGGAAAATGTAGTCAAGCATTGGCACTTTCTTTTAGCTTTTTTATTTTAATTTGGCTGGATAAAGTGTTTCAAATAACTGATAAAGATATTACTTACAAATGAATGTTCAAAATGAGGAAGTACTTTAGCAATAAAGAGTTCACCTCCTGTTGTGTTATCCAAGCCTGATGTAGTTACAGCATCTCAGGTCACCCTTTCTATTTCAGTTTTCATTATGAAACCACACAGAAGCATGTGGAAATATTGCATATTGCTCTTAGAAAAAAGCTACCAAATTTCTATTTCTGGATATTTTGGTTATACCTACTACTAAAGTCATTAGTCTTTAACACATGATATATATTTGAAGAGTCAAAATATGATGTCGCTTGTGAGGGACTTAACCATGAAACAGTTTCAGAGCCCATTGCCAGATAAAGTACCCCCTCATATGGTAGGTGGCAGCTGTACAAAGTTCAGGTGTTTAGAAGCAGAACCTTTGTGAGGCCTGCCCAGCAAGGACAAAAATGCCGATAGGTCTTACTGGATTTTACTTTTAATTTCCAGCTACATTAACTTTGTTTAAAAACAAGAAGGGGAGACTAAACATCTGCTTAACTTGTATACATTTTCAGAGTTCTTTTTTAAAGTCTAGTTAAAGATGACTGTTGGAAGTTGGAGACAGTCTTTAACTCCGTAAAACAGATCCCCCTTAAAGTAGCATTCAGTGGCATCTATAAATAAAGGAATATTCTCAGAATAAATCCATTTTATGGAGTATTTGAACACACTTGTTCTGTCACCCAGGGTTCATCCTATCGGTGTGAAGCACATTATCTCCAAGTCCTTCCCTCTCAGAGTCTGACTGTGCACTCTTTAATATAACAGTTGAATCAGCCCCCATAGATATGACATGCTTCCCACAGTGGGCTTTTTGAAATCCCTTTTTCCATCCAGAACTATATTCACCCATCTATTGTAACTACTTGAATAGAGCAAAGTTAGGAGGCTTGATAAAAATGCTAAGAATTTAGTACCACAGAAATGATTTATTTTCCCTATAATCCAAAATTAGTGATACAAATCCTATTTTTATTGTTAACTGTGACATAACTTTGATGTCATATGTTGTCAGTCTGACATGGCTCTTCCTTTCTAAATAACTCACTGTACTGATTATTATATACTGACTTAGCCTTGTGGCCTTGGAATGCTAAGCAAAATATGGATGTACTGGTTGTAAATGTTTATATATTGTACAGTACCTTTATAAATATATACTTGAGGTTCTGTTTAGAGAAAGAGATCTGTAAATTGCTTGTTATTTTTTATATAGATATTAAAAAGACAAAGAAAAAACAGTTCATGGCATTCATTTCTTTTGCCATCAAATTTTTTCATGTTGCTTTCTATTAGATGTCTTTTCCCTCCAAGTAACAAACATCCAAAGTCCTACAGTAAGGAAGACTCTGGTATGAATGACTTTACTTGTAAGGCTATACTTTTATCTGTTTGTAAAGCTCAAAATTGGTTTGTTATATATTATTATACCTATTTTACATCTTTCATTATAAAAGAAATAGCTTTGCATTTATAAATAATTTGCTACCAAAAATCCTTTCTTACATCATTGTCAGGGAGAGAAGAGAGCTTGTTTTATTGGAAATTCAGTTACTGGACATTTATAATGGATGGAGTGTAGTTCGGTTACCACAAGGTCACAAAATTCTATTTCATTAGACTGTGGCAATTCACATTACTTTTAAAGGTTATACTATTTACTGTTTCTTTTAGAATGAAGTGTTGTTTTTTTATTTCACTTAATACTTGGTATGAATAATACCAAAAACCTATGGTTAATTTAACACTTTTGAGGGGAAAAAAAAATTCCCACCTACCAGTACATGAACTCAGACTAAAAATAAAACCAAAAATCCCTCATTCCAAGACCCCATAGTGGGGATATGTTTCATAGCAAAGACTGCAGAGAGTAGCAGCAAAATAGTTTGCTTGTTTTAGTGGGCATATTTTCTTACTGGTCACAACAGGCAGAAAAGTTCTGTAATGCTTACATTGTTTCACTAGAGAAATTACTGTCTTCTTACTTACCATCTTACTGTCTTCTAACCCAGTTACAGCAAACTTTATGGCCCACGTAGCTTTTGAAAATGGTCAACTCCTATTTCATAAGTCCTGGACACAGAAAAGCATTTGACTTTTTGTTTCTACATGAGCATATTTCCCTTTTTTTAATAGAAAAACTTTATACCTTGATACCTAGCTTACTGAACATGTGGCCAAATGAAAAACTTTAGTATGTCCAATATTCAAAGAGAGTTGGACTTTAAGACAGCAAGGAGTATTCAAATTAAACTACATGACAGTCTGACTATGACTTCCACAAAGATATATTTGATTTCAGTTGAAGCCCAGTCCATAGTATAGTCCTGGAACTAAGCAGCACTGGTATAAGCATAGACGTTAGGCACAAGATACGTCATTTCAGTCCATTATGAGGAATATTTTGGGAGCAACTTTTTACATTATCATGGCATGTTCCAATGCCTAAAAGCTATCTGTGCTTTTTAAGCAATAACAGATTTATTTATTGAGGCAGCTGTTTTCTGGTTATGTTATTAAGGTTTACCAGCAATATAACAACTTGTTTAAAGCACACCATAATTGTTAACATGAAATTTATAATCTTTGCTTTAGTTAGCTGAATTAGTTTAAGATATCCACTTTCACTGTTCCTGTGCAAGTAGAGCATATTTTTATATACGAAATATAAAAAGGAAGTATGAAGGCTTATAAAGAGTTGGTATTCTAATAAAGAACTCCTGAATATTTCACATACATATTAGAACAAAACATAGCCAAGAGCTTCAATTTAGACAAAACATAGCCAAGAGCTTCAATTTAGACTAAACCAAATATTTTGTCAAAGAATTATGTGGATATGTGTCTATTTTACAATGTTTGCACTAAAGTCAACTATAACTAGTAGCAGATTCACAAATCAAGAGGCTTATTTTGTCTTTAATAAAGGACAACCATTTGTTAACTTGAGTAATATTTATAGGCTCAAGACATGCTGCAGGGAAGGTACAGAATTACTACACATATGTGAAATCCAAACTCCATTATTCAAGATAGACATCAGTAACTGCAGCCGCAAAGGCTTACTTAAAATGAAAAAATGACTAAACTAGTCAATACATGTATAGATTAAGTCTAATGAATTTATTTCTTGATATTCCCAAATCACACAATATATTTGGGAGTAGGACCCATCTAGCCCATTATGACTGTGCCAATAAAGAATTTACTTTGAAAGAAGTATATTTTTATAGTTGCAAAGGTCTGACTACCTCCAAATACAATGAACCAAAATAAAAACACAAACCCATAACTTACACTTGATGAGACATCCTGGTACTTAGAAATTTTTTTTCTACATGTCTTTGAAAGTCAAGTATTTGGTTATTCAACTTTTCAAAGTGCTTAGTTTATATTCTACATGGGCCATAATCTACATGTGTAGGATGTTTAGAGATTATCCTCTGTACAATTTTAGGAGGGATATTTCCACTACTACAACTACAGGGATTTTTCTTAGCCTTCTTCTGAGTATTACTATCATAATTAAATATATAAATGGCCTAAGCTGGTTCTGTTTTTATACCTTGGTTTTTACATCTTAACAGTAACAGTAAAAATTACCGAAGTACACTATACCTCAGTCCCTTTGTGAAATCCAAACAAAAGCTCAAGTTCCTAGAAATGGATTAAATAAAACATTGAGAGGGGGAAAAAACATGAAGTTACAACTCTTCCATCCTAACAGAAAAATTTTGTGTGAATGGTGAATTACTTGAGGTCTGTTCTTTCATCCAACACATTTTTATTGAGCACCTTTTATGGTTCAGGCACTGTTCTGCATTCTGGGGATCTAGGAGTGAACAAGAAAAAGTCCCTTTCTTCAAAGGGCTAACATTCTAGTGGGAAAGAAGACAAACAAGTAGACAAAAAAGAAACAATATATAATCAGACTGTGATAGTTGTCATGAAGGATATTAACCGGGAGATAAAACTCATAACAGAGATAAAAAGGGGAACTACTTCAACTGGAGTCACTAGAGAAGGCCCCTCTTAGGAACTGTCCTCTGATTGGAGAGCTGAAAGATAAGAAGCCAGCCAGGGCTGAACCCAAGAAAAAGTATTCAGGCAAGGAAAACAAGCTTCACAAAGGCCTGATAGAAGAAAGAACTTGGTGTAATGAAAGAACAAAGAGGAAGACCAGTATGGTTGGAAGGTATTGAGGAGGTGAAGTTGGAAATGGAGGCAGGCCTGATAATGAAGGGCCTTCGAGACCACTGTAGCTTCGGAAGGCCAGGAAGGATTTAGGCAGGGGAGGAACATCATAAGTCTAGTTTTCATATTTCTAAGCTTATTCAAGTGGCTTGGAGAACCTACTATAAGAGGCAAGAATGGAAACAGACCAGGGGGTCAGCACCCTGGTCTTTTATAGTCCTAAGCCAGAGTGAAGGAGTCTTAACCTAGAGAGGTAGCAGTGGAAATGCAGAACTGACACAACTTGGTGGTAGATTAGATATGGAGGAGAAAGAGAAGAACCAAGGATACACTCTACACTTGAGCAATTGAGACAAAAATATATGAAAAATTGGCTTTTAGACACTGGACAACAGACAGCACAGGATAGTGGAAATAAACAAGGTAAACCCTCTGCTTGCTCCAGCTTACTGCCTGGAGGAGTACAGGAAGGGGAGCCCCAAATAGAATCAGGGAGTCTTGCTGAGTTAAGGAAACAGTTGAGAATTTGGGGAGGCCAAGTTATCTAGAATTTGCAGCACAGAGTGCCAGAGAGAAGACAGCTGTATAGAGAGGAGAGAGCTCCCAAGCAAGATATGCAGAGGGTTCAGCTGAGTACTGATGAACACAAGCAGATGAGAAACAAAAAGCAAGCAGAAAAATGTCTGCCACATGGGACTGAGAAGTTCATGTTCCCACAGCCAAAGTGGAAAAACCTTATAATCGGGTAGCATATTGCTTCAGTAGTAGAGAAATTAGTCCTAGACAAAAGGCTGCTCTGGCCCACCTAACAAAGTTTAAAAGCAAAACTTGAAATGATGAAACTGTTTCCAAGTAGCCTAAGTGTGTTCCGAACCAAAGCTCAAGAATATTTAAAGGAATACAAAAGAATACACACATATACACAAAAATCCAACACCCAACCATGTAAAATTCACATCCAATAAAAAATTACCACATTGATGTAATCTAAGTATCTTTTAAAAAAATTATTTAAAAAATAATAAAATAAAATATATATACGTTCTGGGATATTTGGCCCTTCTCAGATATATGATTGGGAAGTATTTTTTCTTTTATGTAGTTTATCTTTTCACTTTCTTGATAGGGTTTCCTTTGATTAAAAAGTTCTTAACTTTTTGAAAAACAAATTATTTTTATTTCTAGTGATTTTAATGTCATATCTAAGCATCAGTTGCCACATGAAAAGTAATGAAGAATTACCCCTATTTTTACTTGTAAGAGTGGTATAGTTTTGCTTTTACATTTACATCTCTGAATGACTTAAATATTTATAAATATTTTGAGGTAAGGATCAAAATTCACGCTTTGCTTGTTCGTATCCAGTTGTTCCACCACATGATGAAGACACTGTTCTTTCCTGAGTGCAAGACCTTGGTGCCATGTATGTTGAAAATAAATTGATATATATATATATATATATATATATATGTTTATTTCTGAAGTATATAAAAAAAATTACCAGGCACACAAGCAAAAAAAAAAAAAAAAAGAGAGAAAAAATCAATAAAAATAAACCCAACAATTAAACAGATGATAGCTGTTCTAATGTCCTTATTTACTATTTCTATTATGAATATATTCATTATATTAAAGAAGATGGAGAAAATAATAAACATATTAAAGAGAGACATGGAAGATACTTAAAAAGACCGAAATCGAACTTCTAGTGTTGAAAATCATTTGGATGGGATTAACAGATGAGAAAGTGCAGAAGAATAGGTTAGTGAACTTAAAGACACAGCAATGGAAACTATCCAGTATCAAACACAAAGAGAAGACTGAAAAAATGTAAAGAGCATCAGTGAGTTGTGGGATCACTTCAAGCACCCTAATCTACATGTAAATAGGAATCCCAAGAGGAAGTAGATGAAAATGCAATACAAAAGAATTATTTTAAGAAATAATGGCTATTTTTCCAAATTTGATGAAAACTATAAACCCACAAGAATTTCAACCAACCCCATGCACAAAAAAATGAAGAAAACTACACTAAGTTACATCATACTGTCAAAGTGCTCAAATCAAATGATAAGGACAGAAGCTTAAAAGCAACCAGAGGGGGAGTGGATGTAGCACCAGTTTTTGAATGCCTACTTCCCACATACAAGGTCCTGGGTTCAATCCCCAGTACCTCCTACAAACAAACAAAATAATCAACTCTCATTGGGGAGCAGATGTAGCTCATTGGTTGAGTGCCTGCTTCCCATATATGAGGTCCTGGGTTCATCTCTGGTACCCCTGAAAAAAAAGAAAATGAAATACACAACCAAACAGAAAAAAACACATTTTATACAGAGGAACAAAGATAGGAATGACAGTAGACTTTTTGTCAGAAACAACACAATCCAGGAGGCAGTGAAGCAACAATGGTTTTAAACCTGGAAGTTTATACCCAGCAAAAATATCTTTCAAATGTGAAGGCAAATAAGATTTTTTCAATAAGATGGGCCAATATTCCTTGCTAAAACGATTTTGGACTTTTAGCTTCAAAGTGATAGTAAGCAATCAATGGATTCTAGATGATGAGACTTGCATTTCAGAAAGGACACATTTCTTTTTTAAGAATGGATTGGGCTCAGGGGAGGAGGGTGCTATGTGTACATAAGAGCAGAAGCAGCAAAACCTTGTTCAAAAACACAGCATATTGACGTAGACTAAGGTAGTGGCAGTGGGGGTGCAGACAACTGGACTGATTAGACAGACATCTAAAAGATAATTATTAAAAGACTTGTGGG
>PVKH010041201.1:0-10969 GCA_004027955.1 Chaetophractus vellerosus
GATTGGGCTGTACTTCGGTCATCCTGGTTGTTCAATCTCTTGAGTATCAGCTCTGCCCAGATAGCCGATCATCTCTGGCTCCTGCCCTTCCTGAAGCCAGGTTATTCACATTTTGCCCCAGTTCCATGAGCTACCCTATTTTTGCCTGATCTGATTTCTTTCCCAGTTAACCAAAAAAGCCCAATGGAGTCAACCTTCATTTTACCAATCCTGAGGCTGGAATAAAGGATGTGAGAGAGCTTATCCAAGTTCACCCAGAGCGTTAATAGTAAAATCAACACCAGTTAACCACTATTGTGTGCTGTCCCCTTTCTAAACAATATTAGCAATACCTCCTAGGCACACAAAGGATTCCTTTATAAAGTGCATTCAAGTACATCAGCTTATTTTAATACATTACCTCTGCAAGGTAGGGATCATTCCAGAGGTTAAAATCATATTTCTGTATTCTGTCCTTTGTGGGGCTGGAGTCCCCCTTCTCACAATAGCCTTTCATGTACTTGAACCAGTGATTAAGACAGTCTTCATCTTTTCGGCTCCGTGGCCCAGATCAAAGTCATAACTTTAAAAGCAGCCAAGTTTTTCATGTGTGACAGCACCCTGTCAGTGTATGCATGTTGCATCAAAGGTTCTATTCATAGCATACTAGGGCTGGAGCAGGCCTAAAGGATTTTATATATATATATATATATATATGCCAACCCCTTCCCTTCACAAATGAAGAAACTGAGACCCAATGAATCAAACACCCTGTCCAAAAACCCAAAAGTTTAGTGGCAGATATGAACAGACTCAATATCATCTGACACATAAGATTATTTACTGAAAGCATTTTAGATTCCAAACATGCTGGAGGAGCTCACATGGATTCTTTCAATATTCAAAATTGTTATTTTATTAAAGTAATTCATACATAAAATTCAAAAATTTGAGTATTACTAAAAGCTTATTTTAAAAAATAGTCTTGTTCTCCAGAAGTAATCACGTTGTCTCTTTTAGCAGGTTTTTTTTCCTTGGCATTTCTCAATATTTCTAAGTAAAATGCATGTGCTGGTATGGGTTTTTAAATCAATTTTAAACATCACCTATTTATTTCCTATTACGGTAGAAGAGAATATGCTGCCATCTCCTCTTTTCTTCTATTTTCCCAATATGATTAGATTGCAATTTTTTGCTAAATTCCAATTCATTATTTACATTCATATGCTATGCAAATATTATTCATATAAAAGCAACAAAATGTATTATGATTATGTTACCTTTCTTATTTTCAGTTTTTCCTGAAGTTAATAATTGCCTAGCTTTTTAATTTGCTTAATTATCTTTTTGCTTTTTACTAATTCTTTCTATTACTTCCAATAGTATTTCAGTAAATTTTCCACAAGGTCACTTATATTGGGTACAATTTTTAAAAAGACAATCTTCCTTTTCTAGGGAAGTTTATTCTTTATACCTCCTGCTCAGCTCTCATCTGGCTTTTTTTATTTTTATTTTTCATTTTATCATACTTGGAGTTCTTTTTGCCTTTTTCCAGGATTGGATTCCTTGTTTCCAGAATATCACATCTTCCTCTCTGTTGGTATGTACCTTTGTTTTTGGCTGAGTTTTATGTGGTTAAAAAGATGGTTCAATAGCACCAGTCATGGTGAAGACAGCTGTCAACATGCCTGGCTCTTCAGTGATGTTGCTTCAGTCTGAACGGTTTCCTCTTACACCTGAAACACAGTTTGTATTCCAGAGGTTCTTGCTACTTTTCTCCTGTGCTAGAGATCTGTTTTCGGTTTTGCATATCTTACTATTTCTCATTTTACTCCCTCAGTTTGAAGAAGGATTATTGAGTGTTATCTCTAGCTAGGCACATGGAAGGTAGAGATGAATTTTTGAGACTTTGTGGTTTTTTTTCTTTATTAAAGAAGTTGTGTTCTAGGGTCAATTGTGCATAAAATATAAAATACAGGATTCCCATACACCAACACCTTGCATTGGTGTGGAACATTTGTCACAATTGATGATAGCACATTTTCATAATTGTACTATTAATTTAAGTACATGGCTTAACTTAAGGTTCACTGTTGGTGTAGTGTAGTTCCATGGATTTTAAAAAAAATTTTTATTCTGTTACAATTATACAATCTAACATTTCCCCTTTTAAATCACATTCAGATACATATTTCAGTGCTGTGAATTGCATTCGCGATGGTGTGCTACCATCGCCACCATCCATTACCAAAATATTCCCATCACTTCAAATAGGAACCCTGTGCATTTTAAGCCTTCACCTCCCATTCCCTATCCCCACCTCATCCCCTGTTAACCTATATTCTAGATACTGACTCTATGAGTTTGCTTATTCTAATTGTTTGAAATCAGTGAGCTCATATAATATCTGCCCTTTTGTGTCTGGTTTATTTCATTCAACATGGTGTCTTCAAGGTTCATTCACGTTGTCACATGTAACAGGACTTCATTCCTTTTTAATGCTCGGTAATATTTCCATTGTTTGTATATACTACATTTTATTTAGGTATTCATCAGCTGATGGACACAAGGGTTGCTTCCATCTTTTGGCAATTGTGACTAATGCCATTATGAACTTTGGTGTGCAAATGTCTGTTCAAGGCCCTGCTTTCAATTCTTTTGGATATATGCCTAGTAGTGGGATTGCTAGGTTGTATGGTAGTTCTATATTTAGCTTTCTGAGGAACCACCAGCTGTCTTCCACAGTGGCTGCACCATTTTACATTGCCACCAGCAATGAATGAATGTTCCTATTTCTCCATATCCTCTCCAACACTTGTTATTTTCCATTTTTTAATAGCAGCCATTCTAATGAGTGTTGCATGTTATCTCCTTATGGTTTTGATTGGCATTTCCCTAATAGCTAATGAGGTTGAGCATCATTTCATGTACTTTCTGGTTATTTGTATATCTTCTTTGGAGAGATGTCTGTTCAAATCTTTTGCCCATTTTCTAATTGGGTTGTCTGTCTTTTTTGTTTAAGTTGAAGGATTTCTTAATATATACTGGATATTAATCCTTTATCAGATATGTGGTTTCCAAATATTTTCTCCCATTGTGCAGGTTGACTTTCTACTTTTGTGATAAAGTCCTTTGAGGAACAAAAGTCTTTTTGTTTGTTTGTTTGTTTTTGAGGAGGTCCCATTTTTCTTTTGTTGCTTGTGCTTTGGGCATAAAGTCTAAGAAACCATTGCCTAACACAAAGTCCTAAAGATTCTTTCTTATGGTTTCTTCTAGGAGTTTGATAGTTCTAGCTCTTATATTTAGGTCTTTGATCCATTTTGAGTTAATTATTGAATACTGTGTGTGGGGGGGTCCTCCTTCTTTTTGCAAATGGAGATCCAGTTTTCCCAGCACCATTTGTTGCAGAGAATATTCTTTCTAATTTGAGTAGTTGTTGCTACCATATCATAAATTAGTTGGCCATAAATGAAAGAGTGATTTCTGAGCCCTTGAATATATTCCATTGGTCTATATATCTGTCCTTGTGCCAGTACCATGCTGTTTGGATTACTGTGTCTTTGTGATAAGTTTTAAGATCAGGAAGTGTGAGTAATCCAACTTCATTCTTCTTTTTCAAGATGGCTTTAGCTATTCAGGGCCCCTTACCCTTCTATATAAATTTGATGGTTAGCTCTTCCATTTCTGCAAAGAAGATTGTTGAAATTTTGATTGGGATTTCATTGATTCTATAAATTGCTTTGGGTAGTATTGACAACAATCCATGAACACGGAAAATCCTTCCATTTATTTAGGCCTTCTTTAATTTCTTTCAGCAATGTTTTGTAGCTTTCTATGTACCAGTCTTTTACATCCTTGTTTAGATTTATTCTTAGATAGCTGATTCTTTTAGTTGCTATTGTGAATGGAATTTTTTTCTTGATTCCTTCTTCCAATTGTTCACTCTATAGAAATACTACTGATTTGGGGGTGTTGATCTTGTACCCAGCCATTTTGCTTAATTCATTTATTATCTCTTTCTTTCTCTTGCTTAATTAGTCTGACAAGGACTCCCAGTACAATGTTGACAGTGGTGACAGTGGGCATCCTAGTCTTGTTCCTGGTCTTACAGGGAAAGCTTACAGTCTTTCAACACTAAGTAGGAAGTGAGCTGTGGGCTTTTCATATATGCCCTTTATCATGTCAAGGAAATTTCCCTCTATTCCTAGTGGTCTAAGTGTTTTTATCAAGAAATCATGCTGTATTTTGTCAAGAGCATTTTCTGCATCTATTAATATGATCATGTGGTTTTTCTCCTTCATTCTGTTAATGTGGTGTACTGCATTAATTGATTTTCTTATGTTTGAATCCACCTTGCCATACAAAGATAAATCCCACTTGATCATGTTGTATAATTATTTTAATGGCTGTTGGATTTGGTTTTCTTGTATTTTGTTGAAGATTTTTGCATCTATATTTATAAGAGATACTGGTCTGTAGTTTTCTTTTTCGTGGGATATCTTTATCTGGAATTGAGAGTGACATTGGCCTCATTGAATGAGTTAGGGAATGTTCCCACCTCTTCAATTTTTTGGAAGAGTTTATGCAGTTACTTCTTCTTGGAATGTTTGGTAGAATTGCTCTGTGAAGCCACCTGGTCCTTGCCTTGTTGGCAAGATTTTGATCATTGATTCAATTTCTTTACTAGTAATTGGTTTATTGAGATCTTCTCTTTCCTCTTGAGTCAAGGTAGGTAGGTTGTATTTCTAAGAATTTGTACATTTCATCTAGGCCATATAAATGATTGGTATACAGTTTTTCATAGTACCCACATATGGTACCTTTTATTTCAGCAGGGTCAATAGCAATGTCCCCTCTAGCAGTTTGATATTATTTATCAATTCCAAAAATAGATATTGGATTATGTTTATAAACTACTCTGTTCTTCTGGGCATATTAGATTGTATTAGATTCAGAGGATTCACTTTCATTTGATTAAATTATGATCAAAGATTTGATTTGGTCATGTTAGTAGGACATTGAGTCCCTGTCCCTTTGGTGGGTGGGGACTCACAGAGAAAATGACACGGCAGAGGAGAGAGTTGGAGTTTTGATACTGTAGCCCCAGGAAATATACCCAGAGAAGCAGATAAGTGACGAAAGAGAGAAGGCTTCATTAGACACAGCAGAGGCCCCAGGAAGAGAGATGAGATGTCCACTTGATAGTTTACAGTTGGTCTTGTGTAGAGAGCAGAGCAACTGAACTTGGAGAGAAATGAGCCCGGGGAGGGAGACGAGAACTATCCCAGCCTAGGGCTGAGATGAGAAGAAACTGGGGCCATGAACCTTAGGAGGAAGAGGAAGGCTGAACCCTCGCAGAGACTGGCAGCCATCTTGCTCCAACATGTAGCAACAGACTTTGTGAGGGAAGTAACTTATGCTTTATGGCCTTGTGACTGTAAGCTTCTACCCCTAATAAATACCCTTTATAAAAGCCAACAGATTTCTGGTACTTTGCATCGGCATCCCTTTGGCTGACTAATCCATCCCCCTTTTCATTTATGATTTTTGCTATTTGTATCCTCTCTCTTCTCTCTATTGTTTTGTTTGTTTGTTTTCTATTTCCTTTATCTTAGCTCTATTTTTTTTTTCTTCCTTCTGCTTGCTTTGGGTTTAGTTTGCTCTTTTTTCCTAGTTCTTCCAGTTTTGAGGTTACATCTCTGACTTAAAGTCTTTCTTTTTTTAACGAAAGCATTTAGAGCTCTAAATTTCCCTCTCAGCACCACTTTTGTTGCATCCTATAAGTTTTGGTATGTAATATTTTTATTTTCATTCACCTCAAGATATTTTCTAATTTTGCTTCTAATTTCCTCTTTAACCCATTGGTTGCTTAAAAGTATGTTGTTTAATTTCCACATAGTTATGAATTATCCCTTTCTCTCTGTTATTGATTTCTAGCTTCATTCCTTTGTGGTCATAGAATATACATTTTACAATTTCAATATTTTTTAGTTTATTGAGACTTGCTTTGTGACCCCATTTATATGGTCTATCCTGGAGAATGATCCATGTGCACTTGAGAAGAATGTGTATTCTGTTTTTGTTCAGTGCAGTGTTCTACATATGTGTTAGGTCTAGTTTGTTTAGTATATGATTCAAGTCCTGTACTTCCTTATTGATCTTCTCATTAGATGGTCTATCAATTATTGAGAGTGGTATGTTAAAGTCTCTGACAATGTATAATCATTAATTTTCCCCTTCAAATCTGTCAGTATTTGCTTCATATATTTTTGGGCTCTGCTGTTAGGTACATATACATTTATAATTATTACATCTTTCTGTTGAATTGCCCCTTCATCAGAATGTAATGACCTTCTTTGTCCCATCATTGTTTTCCAGACTTTAAGTCTATTTTATCCTATATTAGTATAGCCACCCCAGCTCTTTTTTGGTTACCATGTGCATGGTATATTTTTTAACGTCCTTTCACCATCAAACTATTTGTGTCATTGACTTTAAGGTGAGCCTCTTGCAGACAGCAAGTAGTTGGGTAATGTTTTTTTATTCATTCTACCAATCTCTGCCTTTTGACTGTGGAGTTTAATCCATTTACATTTAAAGTCACTACTGATAGAGGGCCAGCTATAGCCCAGTGGATAGGGCGCCGGTTCGCCACATGGGAAGCCCCGGGTTTGGTTCCCAGGGGCCTCTCCGAGCAGGCAGACTGCCTTGAGAGGGCAAGCCACTGTGGGCAGGGCAGAGCCGCCATGGGCAGGGCAAAAAGCCACCACGGGCAGGACAAAGCTGCCACGGGCAGGGCAAGTCGCCCGCGAACAGAACAGAGCTGCCCACGAGCAGAGCAGAGCTGCCTGCGAGTGGGGCAAGCAGCCTGTGTGGTGAGCTGACTCGGTGCATCGCCACAACGGGGGGAGACAAAAAGCAGACACAAAAGAATGCAAAAATGAACATAGCAAGAACAAGCAGAAAGGGGGGAATATGTAACAAAAAAATAAAAAATAAAAAAAATAAAGTCACTACTGATAATATAGATCTTTCTTCTGCCAATTTGCTATTTAGCCTTTGTAAGTCATACCTTTTTTTCCCTAACTTCCATTAAAGCCTACTTTTATATTTATTTGCTTTCCTGTGGACCATATTGAGTGCCTTCTCACTTCTGTCTGGTTATATTTTTCATCTGTTTACTATGTGGTTACCATTGTGTTAACATTTATCATACTAAATATGTAAAAATTATATTTGGTTTGTTGCCAACTTAACTTCAATAGCAGGCACATGCTCTTTTCCTATACCCTTTTCTCCCCCACCATTCTTTGTACTTGTTACCACTTATATCTTTGTCCATTGTATGTCCAAAAACATAGATTTATCATGAATTTTTATGCATTTTTATTTTAGTGCCTGTAGGAAATAAGAAGTGGAATTACATACAAAACAATACAATATAATACTGGCATTTATAATGATCTAAATGATTACCTTCACTAAAGGTCTTTATTTCTTTGTGTTGATTTGAACTACTGTCTAGTGTCCATTCATTTCAGTTTGAAGAATCCCTTTAGCATTGCTTGTAGGGCAGATCTAGTGGTAATGTACTCCCTCAGCTTTCATTTATCTGAAAATGTCTTAATCTTGCCTTCGTTTTTGAAAGAGAGTCTCACTGGACATAAAATTCTTGGCTGACAATTGCTTTCCTCAAGCACTTTAAGTATTTCAACCCACCGCCTTCTTACCTCCATAGTTTCTAATGAGAAATCAGTACTAAATCTTTTTGGGACTGGCTTGTATACAACATGTTGCTTTTTTCTTGCAGCTTTCAGAACTCTCTCCTTGTCCTTTGTATTTGATAGTCTAGTCAATATATGATGGGGTATATTTCTCTTCATGTTTATCCTGTTTGGTGTTCTCTGAGGTTCTTGGATGTGCGTGTTCATGTCTTTTGCTAAGTTTGGGAAGTTCTCTGTCATTATTTCTTTGACTATTCCTTCTGCCCCTTTCTCTCTTTCTTCTCTTTCTGTGACTCACATATTGCACATGTTGGTGTGCTTGATAGTGTCCTGTACCTGTGTTAGGTTATGTTTGCTTTCTTTTTTCTTTTTTGCCTCAGCCTGATTCATTTCAAGTGTTTTTTTGTTTTTTTTTTCAAGTTCACTGGTTCTGTCTTCTGCCAGCTCAGATCTGTTCTTGAAACCCTCCCGGGCATCTTGTATTTCAGTTTTTGTGGTTTTCAATTCCAGTAGTTCTGTTCAGTTCCTTTTAGAATTTTCTGTCTCTTAAACATTTCATATAATTAATTCATTGTTTTCCTGATAACCTGTAGTTCTTTCTCTGTACTTTCCTTCATTTCCTTAAGCACTTTCAGGATCATTTTTTAAAGACTTTTTTCAGTATGTCCACATTCTCATCTTCTTTATTGGTGTTTTCTGTACTTTAGCCTCTTCCTTTGGATGGGTCACCATTTTCTGCTTCTTGCTTGTCTTGTACTCTTTTGTTGCACACGGTACATTTTAATATTTTTAAATGTTAATTCTGGTATTTACTCTCTGGGATTTCTGTTTCTTAGTTTTGTACCCAGCTGGTGCTAAGACAGAACTTTTCTTAAGCTTCAGCCTCCCTATCAGGAAGGAATTCCCTAGGTAAATACACCGTGCGGGCAAATTCCTGTCTTACTGGACATCTGTCTTGTCCTGGACTTTTGCTTCTTAGTTGCTTTGGAGTTCTCCTGTTTATAGGAGGTTTGTTGTCCTCTGTTTCCCAGAGGACAAACCTCCTTCTCCCAGGCATCTGAAGCCATCTGGCTTTTGTCCCAGACTGCCTGCCTCTATGATTTTTTATACTCCTTTTGTTGTGTCACACAGCTTTTTCCTGGATGGCAAATTTTGGAAGGAGGGTCACTCTGGGGAGGACTTTCCCAATTCATCCTTTCCCAGCCAAAACAGGACCAAGGAGGCTTTGTATTTTATCCTCATATTTCATTAATAGTTTGGCTGGGCATAGAACTCTAGCTTATAACTAATTTCCCTTCAAATTTTTGAAAGATTGTTCCCTTGATTTCTTACTTCCAGCATTGCAGTTGTGATTAAGAAGACTTTTTGAATTTCTATCCTTTCTGAGTGACCTGACTCCCTCTCAACCTGCTCCCTGTAGAGGCTTTTAAGGTCTCTCTTTGTCTGCTATGTTCTGAAATTTCACAATGATGTGCTTTGATATCTGTCCCCACTTATCCATTGTGCTAGGTACTCCTTAGACCCTTCCAATCTGGAAATTCATGCCTTTCATTTCTAGAAATTCTTTTTAATTATTTTGGCAATGAAAGTCTACCATCAATTTTGCTATTCTCTATTTCTGGAGCTCCTGTTTTTCAGATAGTGGACCTCCAAGACTCCCAAGAATGATGTTCAAATTGTTGTTCTTTTCTGTCATTTTTTATCTCTTTGTCATTTTGTTCTACCTTCTGGAAGATTTTATCATTTTACGTTTAATTTTTTGTTTAATTTTTATTTTCTGCTCTCAAATTTTAATACCTTAGAATTCTTTTTGTTGTTGGTATTCTTTGAATGTTATTTCTTAACATATCCTATTCTTGTTTCATAGGCACAGTACATTCTCTCATCTTTTTGAAGATATTAGTGAGTTTTTTTTTCTCAACTCTTCTTCACTCTACATAGAGTCTATATCTTCCAAAAGGCTTTTATCTTTTGTTTGGGACTCCATATTCCATGTTGTAGGCTTTATTTAGATTTTTGCTATTCCTTTGTGGTCTGCTCATTACTAACTATGAGAAAGTATCATGTGGTTTAGAAAAATATGTGTGGGGAGAGATAGAGATAGAGAGAGAGAGAGACAGACAGAGACAGAGACAGAGACAGAGACATAGAGAGAGGGAGAAGAGAGAGAGAGAGAAAGCAAATATAGAAAATATTAACAATCAATGAATTTAGGTGAAGAGAATATAGGTATCCTTTGTACTAATCTTTCAACTTTTCTGAGGTTTTAATTTTTGAAGGTGAAAAGCTGGGGGATAAAGATGAAAAAAGGATATGTGCATAGAGTTGGACAGGGCTTTCTGGCTTTGCATTGCAAGTGACTCAGCAGACTCTTTGCTGAGGATCCCTCAACATCAATGTCTTTAATCTTTCCTCCTGTCTTGGCAGATTCCCCAAAGAATGCTTTGCCAAACCCCTGCTTGGAGGTTGAAGTTTGGCTGCCAGTGTTCTGGGTGCTGACAGAAAAAGGATGAGGGTACTTAGCATTCAGCACTCGGTATGCATAGGGCCACTTCATCCTTCAGTTTTCTGTACCAGACTTGTGTTTTCCACTGTGCAGGATGATCCCCAAGCCAAAGACCCTAGGTTTACCCTTTATAAGGGTGTAGAGTTGAGGAAGGAAGCTGGGGATCTAACTCCTCAAACTTCTACCTGATCCTCCTTATTTTAGCATCAACCCCTTTATCACGGTGATACTGACACTACCTTTTGAGGATTCTGCAGTGTAAATTGGTTTGATTGTCACTGCTAGTTAGGACCAGGCTTTTTATGATCTGCCAATAGAGGGGTCTACTACCCACCCATTTCGTTTCCAGCTTCCAAAACTGTGTTGCCTGCTATGTCCCTCTTGTTACTCCCATCATGTATTTTCAGAGGAGTGGCAGAAGGAGAATATCAGATATATAGGTTCAAGCTGCTATCTCAGCCAAGAGCATCTCAAAAAAAAAAAAAACAAAACAAAAAACTGTGAGGTGGTACTCTTTTTTTTTTTTTTTTGTTTTTTTTTTTAAATTTTTTATTTATTTTTTATATATATATGTACATTTTTAGGTTTCATTGATTACACACATGTTACACAGAGATTCCAGGAGTACCCATATGCCATCCCCCACCCCTCCCACAACCCCCAACATGCACATCCCTAAGTGTGGCATAATGCCTCTGTTAGTTACACACGTTTTGGGGCTTTGCCATCAGACATAGATCACAATTCAGGCCATAGACAA
>PVKH010041202.1:0-10970 GCA_004027955.1 Chaetophractus vellerosus
AGAAATGATAAAAGGCAGATAAAGCCATATATAGCAAAAACCTCCTCTTCCTCCCTTCCAAAATATTAATCACGGTTCTCCCTCTGGTTGGATTGTGGGGAAAATTTTTTTTCCCTCTACATATTTTTCTGCACATTTGTCATAAAATCGTTTGAAATAAAAATGGAAACCTATGGAATCCTTTGAAATGCTATTAGTAGCAGTTCTGTGTCATTCATTCAGTGGGGTCAGATTCACTGTAGACTTCTTCCTGGGTTTTTTTTCTGTGGGCTTGTGCTTCTAGATAGGACTACCCTGAATATTTACCTGTCTGTATATAAGCAATAGTGGATCGTCTAACAGCTCATAGGTTCTATTTGAAATGAAGTAACTCTGTAGAAGGTTTCACTTGGATGTTTCTGTTGCTTGCATTACTCGCAAGGGCAGATGGCTATTTTTAAACAAGGCGTCTGAGCCAGTGGGAGTGCTATCACAGTGAGTCAGGGTGTTAGTCCCAAGGCACGCTGATGCAGGGCCAGGTGGCTTTGCAGACCTCTTCATGGGCCAGTGTGTCTGTGTTCTATCCGTGGGCCTTAGCTTCCTCCCCTGTGAAATGGGTGGGATTGGATTGGGTGAGCCCTACGGTATCGGGTAGTTTTTCCATTTGAGGAGGCGACTAATCTGGTCTCATCGAGGCATCATTGTAGGGCTCTCAGCCCAAAGGAGCCTGTTTTGAGAAGTTCAGTGGTTTACTCTCAGTGGTTTCCATCTGCGAAGTTGTCTGGACAGCAGAGGTCTCTGGGTTGATGTTGAGGTATGTGTCCGAGAAAGAGGCTGGTGCCCCCTGCTACAACTGTGAACTCTACCCTTCTCGTACTTCCTGGCACTGACTTTCGGCTCAGTGAATGCTAATGAATTGACTTAGATTGGGGAATAATACAGGACAAGTCTTCCTTAAGGCTCAGTGGAGAGTAAGGCAAAGAGGAGACTAAATAACACGATTTAGTAACAGCAGCTACATTTACCCAGTGCCCATCAGGCGTTATACACCCTATTTCAATGGGTCTCAAACTTTGGGTTCACAGAATCACCTGGAATGCTTCGCAGTAGGTCGGGGGTGGGGCCTGAATATTGTATTTCTAACATGTTCCCAGATGATGCTGAAGTGGTTGGTCTGGGACTACATTTTGAGAACCATTATGGATTTTATTTTATTTCTGTTTTACAAAGTGAATATGGTTCTCCCCATAGTATGGATAATGAAACAGAAGTGCTCAGGGTATCACAGTTAATAAATGGAGAGTAAGTCAGTTCTTTCTGACTCCAATTCTCATTCTTGTCCCACTCCAGGAAGGATATATATATAAATAAAATTATTTTTCTTTATCCTGCCATCCAGACACACACACGTACTTCTGACTCTAGAAGAAAATAGTCCAAAATTTTATCACTATTTCTCTTTAGGTGCTGGGATTATGGGTGTTTTAAATAATTCTTTTTGTGTTTGTGTGCTTTTTTCCTTTATTCTTTTCTACAGTAAATATAGATTTTTATCATCAGAAAAAAGCTTTTCAAATTAGTTGCAATTTTCGCTGAATTTCTCATGTGACAGAATGAGGTGACACAAAAATATTAACATTTTCACAAAGTAAATAATATTCTCTCCACTCCACCCCTGTAAACTGATTTAGATAAATTTTATTCTTAAAGTGTATACCTTTATCTAAAGACGGTGGAACCGTCCTGAAAAGTGGAAGGTGAAAATTCTCCCTGAAGCTATCTATATCTCAAATGGAAGCTCTGGCATTTTGGGGTGGTTTTTTCGGATGTTTTTTCACAGACTATACCAACATTTTAAAATATAATTATATATTAAAAGAGAAATTGTAGAAAGAATGTACAGTGTCTAAATTTTCACGCAGCATAACAACGTTATACACTTATAAAATTATCTAATTAGGTGTAATTAATCAAGATTATAATCACAGAAAAAAGCTTGAAAGCCCGCGGGAGCAACAGCACCCTCAGCCCCGCCCCTTCCCATCGACCCCGCCCCCTCCACAGTCGGCTCCGCCCGCCGTGAGGGCTCATGGGAAGAGGCGGGGAACAATATGGCGGATGGCGAGGAGCCGTAAGTACCGGGGCTCCGCAGGCGCGCCGGGCCGGGCTGGGTTTTGAGAGAGCGCGGCGGAGGGCGGCCGCGGCCGCCAACTGGGGTCCCCTAACCCCCCCGCCCCGTCCTCTCGCCCCCCAGTACCCTCGCGGCGCCCAGTGTATAGCGTGATGCTGACCCTTCTTTTATTCTCTCTTTCTTTTAGGGAGAAGAAAAGAAGGAGAATAGAGGAGCTGCTGGCTGAGAAGTTAGTGCTGCCGGGAGGCCGGGGCCCTTTCCGGGGGCCCCGCCTCCCACTACCCCAGGCCTAGGGGACCAGCCGCAGCGGGCCCGAGGGGCTGGGAGGGGGGCACCCGGAGCGCAGGCCGCGCGGCCTCATTCCCTGACCCCCGTCCCACAGCCCCGGAGGCCTGGCTTGCCGCTCCTGGTCTCTGCCCCGGGCGGGCGTTGGGGCCGCGTTGCACTGCAGCAGGTCGTGCAGGGGCCCACCGGGATGTCTGACCTAAAGGTCCTGTGGAAAGACCCTGGCCCCCTCCTCTTCCTTTATCCTGAGTTGTCAGAGCCCCGACCTTGGGGAAAGGGAGCCCGATTTAAAAACACAGCCCACGGCTTTTCGTAAAACACTGAGACAGTAGTACTAATTGTAAACTTTTCATGAGAACTTTTTGCATCAGGTTTTGTACTAAACATTTCAGTCAGTTTTCCAAAGTAATTGGCTCTTAAAGGAACCTCTTGACCCCAAACAGCTTATTTTCCACATTCATTACACACCCTATTTCTTATCAGATGCTTAGTTTCTCCTGATGTGACGTTTAAGTGTTTCCCAACCTGGCCAACGCACATAATTTCCCCTCTCCTTCTGTGGGAGTGGAAAAAAAGTCTTGCAGTGGGTGTGGTATGTTGGTGATTTCTCTTCAAATTCCCTGTAGCAGTATTCCTTCAGAATCTTCAAGTTTAATTTCAATTGCAAGAGGACTGGAACGACAAGCTTAATTTCACATCCCTTCCCGCCCATCGTTTCCCTTTGACTTTTGCGTAAAATGACAGTTAAAGTTGAAGTGCTTACTATCTGCCAAGTACTCTACTAAACCCTCTCTGTGTATTTGTTCTTTATCCTCATAATGACCTTATGAAGTAGCTACAGACAACCTACAAATGAGGCTTATGGATGTTAAATAATCTGTTCAAGGTCACAGTGCTATTATTGTGGAACCGAATCCAGTTCTGACATCAAAGCCCATGGTTTTTCTTGCTGGGCAATATTTCTTGGACCCTTTTTTGTTTTTTGTTGTTTTTTTTTAAAAAAGGGAAATGTAAAGATATTACTAATATATTTGAAAGTGGAAATTGTAACATTATAGGAACTTTGAAAGTTAAAATTAACCAAAATCAAACATAAATTTTGCACTGAGTAGAAAATACAAGAATTTTCTTAACTGAATCCAGCCTTACTCAGTTGGATGTATTAAAAGTTTTCTAGGTGTTAATGCCTATCTGTGGCGTAACTGTAACCTAAAACTTTGGTTTTTAGTGGCAGCAAAATTTACCTCATCGTATTAGGAGATTCGTTTTTTGAAAATTGGGACCTATGTTTCTGAGAAAAATGTATGAAAGTTCCTCTCATCAAAAATGATCTTTAAATCACACCTTCCAAAGTTGGAAACACATGGATTGTATAAGGTTCTGAAAGTGGAGTAATGTTTTTGTTTTTTTCTTGTAACTGATGATTCTTGAATCAAGCATGTTGAAGGAACAGATTGGGGGAGTTTGCAGTCATCTTTTGTAAATACCAAATTTAGAGAATGTTCTCACCAATCAACCAATATCCCTAGTTTGATCTTGCATTACTTTAGGAACCCAGAAGCATGTAGACTGACTTATTTTATCAAATGAATGAAATAAAATATAAACAAACACATTCACATCTTAACTTTAAAAGACCTGTATAATAGTCAAGAAGAATTTTGAAAGCAATAAGCAGGACCACATTGAATATTTCTCCTTTAATTTGAGCAGGTCTGATGTGTTACCTTTACATTTCCTTGAGTGAACTATTCATACATAGTAGTTGTAGGTGTGCCTTTTTCATACTGATCTTTGCAGCTGAATTTACTGTGTTCTGTGCAGAATGGCTGTTGATGGTGGGTGTGGGGACACTGGAGACTGGGAAGGTCGCTGGAACCATGTAAAGAAGTTCCTCGAGCGATCTGGACCCTTCACACACCCTGATTTCGAACCAAGCACTGAAGTGAGAAATGTTTATTTTAAATAACTCCTCTAATAGTTTTTTGTTTCAAAAATAATAAAATGCTTCTTTCAAAATTTTCTCTTATTAAAAATACTAATAAAATGTTTTGTCAAACTAAGCTAGCTTGAAGCACCAAATTGAATATTTTAACTGATATTATTTGAATAATATTTGAGTCATTATTTTCATTTCTCATGTAATACAAATTGAAAATTATTTTGATGAGTAAAATAATGTTTCATAACCTCACTGAAAATTTTAAATGATATTTCATTTAAAATTCCAGTTAAAATAACTGATGAGACCTTTCCCTTTTGTAACCTTGCTATGAAGAATTAATTTTGACAGAAATATAGATGTGCTTGTTTAAATTTTGAAATTTAATTGAAATAAGCATCTTAACATCAAATATAATTAATTGCATGTTAAAAATTATGAGAATGCTGTAAAATAAAGGAATAGAGTTTTCAGACTGATAATATCTGACTTAAAGCATTGTTCAATTAGATGTAATTTTTTTTATTGCAAGGTAGAAAAAAGTGTTCCTTAAAGTTAACCTTTATATCCTTTTGTGTTTATAAAGAGACATTATTTTGAAGTAGAACTAGTTTGTTACTCCTAAAAATTAAAGTGTCTTATTTGAACAACTTCTCTTCTTTAATTGGCATACTAAATTGACATTATTAATTCTGCTTTCTTTGAATGATACACCATATTTTCTTGTGCTTCTGAAAAATTTTTTGCCTGATAATTTAAGATGACTCATTTCTGTTAAATGATTGTTTCAAGTTGTATTTCTGCTGATATAAACTTTTTTTTATACAGCAATTGAACCGGGAACCTCATATATGGGAAGCCAGAGCTCAACTGGCTCCTCTGAGTTGATTTTTTCATTTGTTTGCTTGTTGGTTTTTTTTGTTTTGTTTTGTTTTTTAGGAGGCACCGGGAACTGAACCCAGGACCTATGTGGGAAGCAGGCGCTCAACTGCTTGAGCCATATCTGCTCCCCTGATATATAAACTAAGAGTTATTATTTTTTCTTCCTATCATCTTATGTTTTATAAGCCTCGTTGTATTCAGAACAGGTGTTATTGTTCTTACTTTTTTCCTAAACTTTTAAACACCTTGTGTGGTGCTTCATACTTTATTTTTAAGATTTTTAAACTTTTCTATTTTCAAGGAATCAGTTAACTGAATTGATGCTTTCTACTCCCTTTCAAAAACAAAGGCCAACTGTTAATTAGGGACAGCTTTTCTTGTTATAGAACATAGAATTAACTTTTTAATTTTAATAAAAATTAAAGTCAATTTTAAAAGATTGAAATTGACACCCTGAAATCATTAATGTTTTAGAATTTCTCAGTCTGCCTCGTTGATAAATTTAAAATACTTTATATATTACATACAAAGTCTGTTCTCTATCTGCAATTGCATTTTTCATGGAAATATCCAGAAACTATTTTATGACTTGTTGCTTTATTGATGGTGCTTGTGGTATTTATCACGCAGATTTTAATATATCTTTCCATTCTTTGCAGTCTCTCCAGTTTTTGTTAGATACATGTAAAGTTCTAGTCATTGGAGCTGGCGGCTTAGGATGTGAGCTCCTGAAAAATCTGGTAATATATATAAAAATATGTAAATATGTTTTTTTAAAAAAATCCTTTGTTATTAAACATTTTTCCTTCTCTCTAATAATAGGAAATTTCTTTTGTGATTAATTGTTTATCTTTTATTTTGAGACTTTGTTAGATTAGTTTAGCAGATCAAATTCCAGAAAAATAATTACAAAATGATATAACTTAGGAATTTTTAAGCTATAAGCTACTCAACTATGAAGTCACAGATGGAAGAATTTCTTATTTCCATTTTCTTCTCTCCTCTTTAATAAACAAATTTTTATGCCTCCTCTTGGAAAGCACTCACTAATTTCAGTGAAGAAATAATAAAAACTGATAATTCATATGTGTGGTTTTAAAGAATTAACCATTTCTTTTGTTCTTCAGAATAATCCAGCTAGGTAGTTAGGGCATTGTGCCATTTTATATAGAGGGAGACACTGAGACAGAGATGTTAAATGACTTGCCCAAGTTTTTCTGAATTATAATGTGCTTGGAATCTAATCCAGGTCATCTGTTCTTAAGTGTTCTTTTTCACTGTATCATACAACCATCCAGTATACATGATAAAATCAAACAGTAAGGGGTTTCCCAAGATAATGATATGGTAGTAGATCTGTAAAATTTGGGAAAGTTAAACCCTTCCTTTCTCCCTCCCACCCTCTCTTCCTTCCTTCCTTCCTTCCTTGTGAATTTGTTTTTAATGAATATCATTTTAAGAAAGGGTATTGTTTAGGGAAACTTTCCATACACTGGTTGGAAATCCATAATTTGTGACTTAATTGGTTTCATTGACTTCTGATAACCACAAGATAGCTTTTTAAAAGTGTTTATCACTTGATTTAACACAAATGGGGAGGGTGGAGAATTGGTTTAGAGCTATATTTATATATATGTCAGGCTTCTCTGGTGTGTAGAATAGTGTAGTGTATTGACTCCTCAGAAAATGAGGAAAGCCTAATAAGTTGGCCAAGTTTAAATACAAATAAAGCCACTTTAATTTTACTGGGAAACATGAAACTTCAAAAATTTAAGCTTTGCTCTGCACAATGCTGTGCTTGGTTCTGTGGGGGATTATAGATTGTAATGATCTCTGTCCTCAGTGAACTTAAAGTGTTGTTGGGAAGACAAGTCTTACACAAAACAAATACTAAGTATGATATGCTCTGTGATGGGATGCCAAAATGACAGTAAATTATCAGCCACAAGTACTCTAGCAATATGGAAACCAGAGTTCTAGAGCAGAAGGGTTTATGGAGTATGGGGAGTAGTTCTTGATTGTCATTATATGTGCACAAGTGCCTTAATGCTTAACTTTTTCCATTGTGAAGTTATTTCCAAATGAGATGTAAACTAATTTTAAATGCAAAATACCTGAAGATTAGATCTGAGGACTAGTCATCAAGCAACTTTAGGAGTGACCCATATATTTATTTACGTACTTGTTTGTTTATATAACCTCTTCTACAAAAGAAGGAAACAAAGGGATGTCAATTTTACCACTTTTTTTCAGACCTAAGCATACAAGAGATATATATGTTTTACTTTAACTGACTGTAAACCCCAAAGACTTATTCTAAAAAAAAAGAGAATTTGACACAAATATAATTGCTTGAGCAGATTTTTATTGAGCCTCCTCCTCCATATGTCAGGCACCATTCTAAATGCTAAAGATACAGCACTGAACAATACAGAGAGATGCCTGTATTTTAGTGGAAGGAAAAAGACAAGAAAGTAAAACATAGAGTATATCAGATGATAATAAATGCTACAGAGAAAGGAAGGCTAGAAAATAGGTAGCCTAGCGGGAAGGGATAAGGTTTACAAAAAGGTGCTATTTGAGCAGAGGTGAGCATACAGATAATGTGGAGGAAGAACTGTCCAGGCAGAGGGAACAGCAGGCACAAAAGCTGTGAAGTGCGAGTATGCCCGTTATATCTGAGGACAGCAAGGAGGACCGTAGAGCTAACACAGAAGAAGTGAGCCGGAGCATTTTTGGAGAGGATATCAGAGAGGTGCTGGGGGTGGTAGTGGATGAAGGCTGAATATTGCACATTGGAGTCCACTGTAGGGATTTTAGCTTTTACTCTGAGTCAGGAAGTCATTGGAGGGATTTAAGCAGACAAGTGACATCATCTGTCTTTTAACCTGGATCTGATGTATTGCAGAAAGACTAATGGAAGAGCAGGGAAGAAAGCAGAGAGACGGGTTAGAAAGTTGTTGCAGTAATCCAGGGAAGAGATGACAGTGACTTGGAACAGGGTGATAGCCTTGGAGATAGTAAGAAGTGGTCATATTATGGATATATTTTAAAGATGGAGTCACCAGGATTTGGTGATGTATTGCTTGTGGGATAGGAGAGAAGGAAAGGGGTCAAGGATGGCACAGCAAGGTTTTTGTCCTGAGCAACTGGAATGATGGAGTTACCATGACACTGAAACGAGCAAGATTGTCGGAAAAGAAAAAATTTGATGGTGGTAGTGATAGTGGTAGAGGGTGATCAGGAGTTTGGTTTTAGAAACTGTTAAGTTTGAGATGTCTGTTAGATGGTGCTTTATGTTATAAAATTGTCTGAGATCACCAAGAGCCCCTAGGGCAGAAAACAGGTAGAGAACTAAGCACAGGGGCACTCTAAATTTTGGCCAGTAAAGTAGGAGAAAAACTCATGAGTGTGTGAACTGAAAACCAATTAAAAAAAAGAAAGTGTTAAGAGTCTAATGAGTGTGATGACCAAGTGAAGAACATGTTTTAAGGAGGAAGAAATGATCCACCCTGCCAAATACCTTAGATGGAATAAGGTCAGATAGATTGAGAATTGATTATTGAATTTAGCATCATGGATGTCATTGGTGACTTTGGCAAGTATGGAGTGGTAGCTTGAAAGCTTGTTTGAAATAAGCTCAAGAGAGCAAGTATGTTTTGATAATCTCTTGCTATAGTGCAGGGCAGAAAAATGGGGAAATTATTGACAAGTGATTTAGTTTGATTATTTAAGCAAACTGACCAAATCCAGAAAATCATAGTTAATTATTGAGGCTTATTTTTGAGTCTAGACTGTTCAGTGTTTGGCTTTTGCCTGGCTGGTAAATTTGAACAGTGGTCATACTGTTGGAATGCATGGCATTATTGAAATCCTGCAAGTTTTTGCTTTTGCCTAGCTCTTTTGGTTGCTTGCACTTGATTTGATACTTTTGAGACATTCATTTCACATGCAGTACATGTATGTGTGAATGTGTGTTTATAATATCTTTTTTTTAAAAAAAAAAAAAAGATTTTGAAATTATTTATTTATCATCCCTACTTCCCCACCCCCCTTTGTTTGTGCTTACTGTGTCTGTTTGTTATGTGCTCCTCTTCTTTTTGTAGGCACTGGAACTGAACCCGGGACCTCGCATATGGGAGGGAGGCGCCTAATCATTTGAGCTACCTCTGCTCCCTGCTTTTGTTGTGTCTCTCATTGTGTTTTCCTCCTTGTATCTCTTTGCTGTGTCATCTTGTTGCATCAGCTTGCCACACCAGCCCGCTGTCTTGCTCGTCTTCTTTAGGAGGCACCAAACCCGGGACCTCCCGTGTGATAGGGGGAGCTCAATCACTTTAGCCATATCTGCTTCCCTATAATATATCGTAAAATAGTTACCATTTCTGAATTCTGGCGTGCTTAATGTTACATAACTAAAGCAAAGCTTGTAGGAATTTATTTTTAATAATATTCTGAAAAAAGAATAGCAAGTACAGTTAACTAGTAAGAATAATAAATTAAAGTAACCATCATTGGTAGCAAAGCAACAACTTTACAAATGTATTAATGGAATTATAAAACAACTTTAATCTGTAGAAAGTTTTAGTTGCTCTCTTTTGGTTTATAGATTATTTAACATTGAATAGTTATACATTTTTTACCTTTACAGGAACCCTGAAATTTATATATCTTGCAAGGATATTTTTAATAACTATTGAATAAAGTTATGCAGAATTTATTACAGAGAATTCATAGACTGAGTACTACATTGAAAGCTTAATCTTAGCTATTCAATTGTGAGGAAACTTCTGCTTAATTGAATTGTTTTTATTCCCACAGGCATTGTCTGGTTTTAGACAGATTCATGTTATAGACATGGACACTATAGATGTTTCCAATCTAAATAGGCAGTTTTTATTTAGGTAAGTTTTAATATCTTAGTTTACTTTGATTCTGATAATCATTTGAACTTGAATACATTGCAGTTTAATTTTTTTAATTACTGAGAGAATACTAACTTTATATTGAAAAAAAAAAGCAGCCAAGTAACAACGAAAGTCTCAATCACTTGCATTTTAGGTTAAATTTTGTAAGAAAATTTGGGACAGCCTGGCAAAAGTAGTTTTGTATGCAATATATATATATATTTTTTTTTTAAAGAAATCTATCCCAAAAGTTTTATGTGATTTTGGGATCATCCTCAGGTTGATTATGCTCTCATGAATGCAGCTCTTTTGCTCCTGCTGATTTAAGAAGAGAACAGTATATTGAATATTAGGCCCTAGTCAGATATCTTGGTGGGGACTTGGGAACCAAAATTTGAATGGTGACTCTGGGGCAGAAAAGTTGTAAAGGAGTTTGGATTATCTATAGATGGGGAAAGAATGGAGAGCTAAGGAGAGAAAACACAGGGCTAATTGAAATGGAACAAACAGGAATGACTAACTTAGAAATATATGAGATAAAGAAAGCGTCTAGTAATGGTTTAGTCAGAAATAACTTTAAAAACTACAAGTAGGCTACATATGCACAGTTGAGGAAAGGTTCATTAATGAATAGCATTTAAGGGTTTGAGTGGCTTAAATGAGTGTATTTTAGTTGGTCAAAGATTATAGATATGGAGAGATATGGACTTTTTTCTTGCACTAATGACTAGGGTACTGGCAGAAAGTGTTCAGAGAGCCCTGGGAATGCAGGATAAGATTGGGCTAGCAGAAAAGAAAACATTGAATTTTTGGATAGGCATAAAACCTCTATCTTTGTAGAGGATCT
>PVKH010041203.1:0-10969 GCA_004027955.1 Chaetophractus vellerosus
AGATAAGAAATAGTGTCTGTGTGGGCAGAAATAAGGCCTGTTTTGGATATTAGTGAGCTAAAGTAAATCAAATAAAGTTTGACAACATCAGGGTCAAGAAGCCTATCCTGTGGCAGCATACTTAGTAATTTCATGATGTTTCAGTGCAGGAACTTGCAAAGACATGCTCTGACAATCTATTATTTTCTGCTTCTAAGTGGAGCATGTCATAATTGCATTTAAAGAAAATATCTTTGAACTTCTCCCTTGCTTTGAAAAAATATTTTTAAACCATTTGCCCTGAAGTTTCCCAGTCACCCTCATGATTAAAAAAAAATCTCAAGCCATCCTTACACATTGAAATATTTGTTGAATAAATGAATAGGTGAATGGTCAAAAAAAATAGTTGGAGTGAATGATAGGGAATGCAGTTTTAGACATGTTGGATTTGAGATGCTCAAAGAGGCAGCCTACTTGAAACATCCTACACTGGACTGACAGCCTTGACCATGCAAAATTTTAGAATTCTGTATTACAAAGGACACTGAAAATAAAGTTGAAAGACAAGGAATACATTCGAAGGAACTTTACACAATGTACTAAATGAAGGCTTATTATCCAAAAAACATATAGGACTACAAATCTATGAGGCCCATATCTCAAAAGGAAAATGAGCAAAGGCTATGAATAGGCAATTTTCAGAAGAATTATGAATGTCATTAAACATATAAAAAGATGGTGAAGCTTAGTAATAATAAAGGAAATGCATCAGAACAACCAGATATCAATTTTTTTTTTTGCCCACAGCTAACATCGTACTTAATGGTGAAAGAGTGAAAACTTTCCCTCTATAATTAGGAACAAACCAAGGAAACCGACTGTACCTACTTTTATTCAACATTGTACTGGAAGTTCTAGCCAAAATAATTAATCAAGAGAAAAAGTAAAAGGAATCCAAACTGGAAAGGAAGAAGTAAAACTTTCCCTATATGCAGATGACATGATCCTATATACAGAAAACCCTGAAAATTTCACAACAACACTTCTAGAGCTAATAAATGAATTCAGCAAAGTGGCAGGGTAAAAGATCAACCCCAAATCAGTAGTGTTTCTCTACATTAGTAATGGACAATTGGAAAAGAAATCAAGAAAAAAAATTCATTTACAATATCAACTAAAAGCATCAAATATCTAGGGATAATTCTAACCAAGGATGTAAAGAAGTTGTACACAGAAAACTACAAAACATTGCCAAAAACATCAAAGAAGACAAATAAATGGTAAGACATTCCATGTCCATGGATTGGAAGACTAAATATTGTTACAATGTCAATTCAACTCACAGCAATTTACAAATTCAGTACAATTCCAATCAAATTTCCAACAATCATTTTTTTTTTCAGAAATAGAAATGCCAAACTTCAAATTTATATCTAAAGGTAAGAGGTACTGAATAGACAAAGCCATCCCAAAAACAAAGAATAAAGTTGAAGGACTCATTTTTCCTGATCTTAAAAGTTATTACAAAGCCACAGTAATCAAAACAGCATGGTACTGGCACAAGGACAGACATATAGACCAATGGAATCTAATTAAGAGTTCAGAAACCAACCCTCACATTTATGACCAACTGATTTTTGAAAAGGGGACAAAGACGACTCAACTGGGAAAGAATGGCCTCTTCAACAAACAGAGCTAGGAAAACTGGATCTCCATTTGCAAAAGAATGAAGGTGAACCTCTATCTACATCATACATAAAAATCAACTCAAAATGGATGAAAGACATAAATATAAGAGCCAGAACTATAAAACTCCTAGAAGAATACAAAGGGAAGCATCTTCAGGACCTTGTGTTAGAAAATGGTGCTAAAGCACAAGAAACTAAAGAAAAAATAGATAAATGGGACCTCATCAAAATAAAAAAAGATTGTGCTTCAAAGGACTTTATTGTGAAAATAAAACAACCACCTCCACAATGGGAGAAAAAATTTGGAAACCACATATCCTATAAGGGTTTAATACCCAGAATATATAAAGAAATCTTTCAACTCAATAACAGAAAGACAATCAATCCAATTTAAAAATGAGCAAAAGCCTTGAGTAGATATTCTTCCAAAGATGATATACAAATGGGCAAGAAGCACCTGAAAAGAGATGCTCAGCATCATTAACAATTAGGGAAAAGCAAATCAAAACCACAATGAGATACCATTTCACACCCACTAGAATGGCTACTATTATAAAAAACAGAACATTGCAAGTATTGGAGAAGATGTGGAGAAATAGGAAAATTCATTCATTGCTGGTGGGAATGTAAAATGGTGAAGCCCCTGTGGAAGGTAGTTTGGTACTTCCTCAGAAAGTTATACAGAATTACCATATGACCCAGCAATCCCACATCTAGATATATACTCAAAAGAATTGAAAGCAGGGACTCACATGGATGTTCGCATATTGATGTTCATGGAAGAATTATTCACAATTGGTAAAAGATGGAATAACTCAAGTATATATTAATGGATGAATGGATAAACAAATTGTGGTATATTCATACAATGGAATATTATTCAGCTGTAAAAAGGAATGAAATTATAATACATGCAAAATATGACTGAACCTTGAAGACATCAAACTGAGTGAAATAAGCTAGGCACAAAAGGACAAATGTATGATCTCACTGATATGAAATAATTAGAATAAGCAAACTCAAAGAGTCAGAATTTAGAATATACATTACCAGGGGACAAGGTTGGGGTAGGGAATAGGGAATTCAGGATTGAAAGGTACAGCATTTTCATTTAGGACAATGGAAAAGTTTGGTAATAGATGATGGTGATGATAGTACAACATTGTAAACATAATTAGCAGCACCAATTTTTAAAAATGTGGTTAAAAGGGGAAATTTTAGTTTGTATGTATGTTACTAGAATAAAAATTAAACACAAAAATCCATGGAACTGCACAAATGAATAATGAACCTTAAGTTAAACCGTGGACTATAGTTCATAATACAATTATAAAAACGTGCTCCCATCAGTTGTAAGAAATGTACCACACCAATGCAAGGTGTTAATAACAGAGTGGTATATGGGGATCCTGTATTTTATGCATGATTGTTTTATAAACCCACAACTTCTTTAATAAAAAAGAAATTCTAGGCAGAGCACTTTGGCAAGAAAAAGAAGTAAAAGGCATCAAATTATAAAGGAATAAGTAAAAGTATATCTGCAGAAGGCATGATCTTATATATAGAAATCCAAAGGCATCCACAACTATTAGAACTAATAAATGAGTTCAGCAAAGAGTGAGGGTACAAAATCAACACACAAACATCAATTGTATTGCTATACACTAGTAACAAACACTTTAAAGAGGAAATTAAGAAAAATTCCATTTACAATAGCATCTAAAAGAATAAAATATCTAGGAAAAAATTAACCAAAGATATAAAAGTTTTATATACTGAAAACTACGACACTGGTGAAAGATTTTTTTAAAGAAGTAATTCTAATATATTGCAAAAGTTTTTTTATGAGAATAAAGAAAGAAAAAATATTGATAACTTCAAATATTTAAGAGGCTATGAAGAAATAAGCATTCTCATTCCATATATGGAAGAGATGTAAATTTTAGTCTTTTAAGTGAAAAGGGGGAAGTAATTTGTCAAGAGTCACCAAGATTTTAAATGTTCCTACACTTTCAGCAATTCTATTGCTACAAACCTATCCTAGAGAAAAGCACACACATGCACAAAGAAGCATGAACTAAGATGTTCTTGGTTGCTCTGTCGTATTGAAAAGCTGGAAAGAATCTGAATGTCCATCACTAGGGGAGTGACTAAATATATTATGGTATATCCAGATAAAGAAATCTATTCTGCTACTTTTAAAAATGTAGTATATTTCTATATGTTGACATGGGAAGATTTCCAAAGCAGAAAGCAAGTCCATTGGTGTTAGGTAGAACTCAGGAGCCAGTTAATTTGCAAAGCAAAAGAATGGGGAAGATAGGCACCAACCTGTTAACTCTAGTTTCCTTTGGGATGGGCAGTGGATATGGAATAGGCGGAGGGTTACTTTTACATTTTATGGGAACTTTTCCCATATAGTCTTTACTCCAAGGAATTTTAGGAGGCAGTGGATAGATGGGGTATAAGGCAAGAGAATTCATTTGATTTTGTTGTTTAGAGACGCAGAACGGTGTGTTAAATTAAGATCATGGACTCTCAAATCAGACTATCCAATTTCAAATCATGCCTCCACCCCTACTTAATTTTGTGTGGCTTTGGGGCAAGTTTCTTAACCCCTTTGGGCTTCTGCATCTTCCTTTGTAAAGTGGGATTGGCAGGGTTGAGTATATCTGAGGGTTACTGTTACTGCTTTGAAGGACAGCAGTTTAGGATGACAGTTCCTTCTCTCAGACTCTGCTTTGGTTTGCCAAGCTGCTATGACAAATGCAGACAGTGGGTTGGCTTAAAGAACGAGACTTTATTGGCTCACGGTTTTGAGGCAGGAGAAGTACAAAATGGAGGCATTAGCAAGGCGATGCTTTCTCCCCAAAGTCTGTAACATTCTGGTGCTGGCTTCCGACAACCTTGGGGATTCCTTGGCATCTATCCCTGCCTCATGTCACACGATAATGCCCTCTTCTTCTCTTCCAGGTTCCTGCTGGCTTCCGGCTTCTGTCTCCTCTCCAAGGCTTTCTGAATTTTTTCTGCTTATAAAAGACTCCAGTAATCTGGTAACATCCCACTCTTATAAAAGACTCCAGTAATCTGGTAACATCCCACCCTTATTAGTTGGGCCACACCTTAACTAAAAAGAACATCTTCAAGTGAGCCAATTTACAATAGGTTTGCACTCACAGGAATGCAGATTCAGCTTAAAAACATGTCTAAATTGGGCTACAGAATTCAACCTACCACAGAATAGATAATTATTTCAGCAATATTTACATAATAAAAATTATAAAGTCTGATTATTGTTAATAGTTATAATGAACTTATGAACAATGCATGGAGTAATTAATCATATTTTCAGACAGAAAGTAAATGTTAGCATTGACACTGTAAAATTATTTGTTTTTAAAGTTATAAAGAAAAATTAAGAAATAATTCAAGAAAAAGTAAAAGAATATTAAGAAGATTTAAAAAGCACAGCTAATTTTAAAAACAGAAGGTTCATTTACAATAGTTACTTTAGGTCAGTTTAGCTAAAACATTTAATTAAGGAAAATCACTAGATCCTACCTAAGTTGATCAATCAAAAAATAAAGGTTTAAGCATTTCATATATATATGGAGCAGAAATCAGAAGCACCAAAAAGTAAATGATTCAAAGAGTTTTTATCAAGGAGAAGAATCAGGGTAATAGGGTAAGAGAACTCCATTTTATAATTGATATCTTCTGATACACACTGAATTTTATAATATAATGCATTGTTTTTATGATACTCAAAATATAGGAGTCTCCTGCACTAGTCGAGTCAGTGTTAGATATGTGTTGCTTGTATATATACTCAACATTTGGAGAATATTACTGCAAAAACTGGTAACAGTTGTTGTATCTGGGGAAAGATTTTGTGTGGCTGAGAGACAGGATTAAGACTATCTTTCAATGAATTCCTTTTTGTACCTTTTAAATTTTGCATGATGTACGTGTATTGCATACCCCCCAGAATAATAACTTTGTAAAGCCTGTATCCTTCCACTACATGGCCATGTCTGTAAGAGCAGAACCCTGATTCTTTCCAATGAAAAGTGCTACCAGGGCTTGTACGAACAGCTTACGTTCCTGTGCCCAGACTCACCGTGCATCTTGCATTATGTCCCACTTCTGTCCTAATCTTCACCAGGCTGCGGACCACCTTACAGAAGGCTGAGAATTCTCATTGGCTGTCCAGTTTTGCAAAACATTAATAAACAGTAAAATAACTCCGCCTCTTCCACGTTTTGGTCAATGAACATCTGCGGACAGGAACTACCGCAAAGCAATGTATGTGACTGCTGACACGTAAGAAGGCAGGACACGTGGACTAGGTACAGACACGCCTCGGTTACTGTTCAGCTATGCCACATGCACGTCTGTAGAAAGGATGACTGTAATCCCGTGCAATCTAGCAGCTGGTCAAATAACTACCATTATTTCCAAGTAGTAAACAGTATTTCAAGATAGCAACAAGTGTAATGACATATGAAAGTATCATTGATTTCTTTTGCTGGCAAAGGCCCAGGGCCATAGGCACTCCTAATATTATTAAGGATTGTTGCCTACATTCATACTTGAAGGAAATACTCACTTCAGTTAGAGGCAAGTGAAAGCAAATATGAAATTTTCCCATCCAAGATCATGGACCCCTGAATTCTATGCATGGACTCCAGATGAGAAACCCCTGATCTAGACCTCAGTGTACCCCAGAATTATGAATTCTGCTTAAAATGGACTAGTTGGTCTGCACCCAGTCTTAAAGCCTTACATACACCTTGGAGCTGTTGCACAAAGTAGCTACATGTCAGACGAGAGGGTGTTGTACTGCCTCAAAGTCTAATGCTTCTGAAATTTAAAAGAAATCCAGAGTTTTAGATGGATCATCCAAGATGTGTAGCCTGACTTGCACTTTTGAGCAATTAGAATTTTCCTCATTCACTTTAATGCTCCATACTGGTGAGAGATAATGAAAGAAATAACAAGTTAGGGATATTTTGAGCTTTTGATGAAAATTCACTCCTTTAGGTAAGTGGCCTGCTTTATGCTATGTGCACAAGGAGGTAATTAATATGCCAGCCTGAGTTGGTTTAAAAACATGTTCTCAAGTTCTTTGACACTATTCCTGTTAAAAGGTGAGAGCCTACATTGCCTCCCCTTGAATCACAATGGGCTTGTGACTATTTTTACCAATAGTGCACTCCAGAAGTGATGCTATGTGACTTCCAAAGCTAGGTCATGAAAGGCATGGAGCTTCCGCCTTGTTTGCTAGAGCACGTTCTCTTGGACTGCTGAGCCACCATATAAGAAGTCTGGCTCTTCTGACACTTCCACGCTGTAAGGAAGCCCAAACCACATGAGGAGGCTTCATGTATTTGAGAGAAGGATACTTCAGATGATTCCCACTCCCAGACATTCGAGTCACCTCCCAGATGTTCAAGATTTCCCAGCTGAGGCACCAGTCATCAAGGAAACATCCCTCCTATGCCTGACCCATACAATCCATCATCACAATAAAATGATTGGGTGTTTTTTGCCATTAAGTTCTTTTAAGAAAATATATAAATATTTTTTACTGGAGAATGTATAGCTTTACAGAAAAAAATCATGCAGAAAATAGGGAATTCCTGTATATCCCGTCTGATATTAACACATTGCATTAGTGTGGTAGCTTTTATGCAATTAGTGAAATGATATTACTATTGTTATACTATTAGCTATAGCCCATAGTTTACATTAAGGTTCACTGTTTGCATTGTACAACCCTAAGGTTTGTTTTTATTTTTATTTTTATTCTAGTAACATATATACAAACTAAAATTTCCCTTTTAACCACGTTCAAATATATCATTCAATAGTGCTAATTATGTTCCCAATGCTGTGCTACCACCATCACCATCCATTATCAGAACTTTTAAAATTGCCATTAAATTTTGAAGTAGTCTGTTAAACAACAAAAGATAACAATAACAACAACAAAATGCAGTCTATTATCGAATCAGGAGGAATTTGCTGGCAAAGCTGAACTGGTCACTATGCAAACATTGTGACTAGAAAGCAGTAAAAACTTAGAGCCTCCCCATCCAAGATCCTTTCTAGTCATTAAATCATTGTTCTAAGGGAAAGAATTAACCATAGGCCAACTGGGGTCACAAACCCAGTTGTCTACTGGCACTTCTTATTAAGTAATGGGAATAAAAGCAATAAAGAAAAAATCCTGAGTAAATCCTTTACAGTGAAAAAGCAAGAGAGAAAAGGTCATTGTGGCAGAGAAGACTAACTGTTCACTAAAATTCCTGCTCCCCTTTCCATAATACAGTTATTGCTAGAAAGTTGGTACATGAAATATTTTTTCCAACTCCCTTTGGCAAGAACCACTAAGAATATGGTGATACATGGGGAAAATACAATTAATGTAGCTTAATGGACTACAGTTAACAATAATAATATTGTAATATCCTTACATCAATGGCAAAGAAGGTACTATATCAATGCTAATGGTCAACAATAGGAGGTGTAAGGGGGTATGAGATTGTTCTTTTTAGAGTGATGACAGCAATCTAGAAATGACAGCACAACTCTGCGATGAAACTGAGAGCCACTGAGTGTACACTTTGAATGGATTGTACAGGTCAGGGGACTGTATAATACAGTGAACACCATTGTGGATAATGGACTATGGTTAGTACAAATATGAGAATGTTCTCTCATGTACTATAACAAATGTATAATACTAGTACATGGAGTTAATAATAGGGTGGTTTATGGAAAAAAAACCCAATATAAGTTATAGACTATGGGTAGCAGTAATATTTTGATGATGTTCCATCATTTGTAATAAAAATTCCACAACAATGCAAGGTTCCAGGGGTGGGGTGAGGTATGGGAGTCCTGTATGTTATGCATGATTGCTTTGTAGGCTCACAACTTTTCTAATTAAATAACAAGAATAATTTTAAAGATAATTATGCTAAGTGATAGAAATCAGACACAAAATACCACATATTGTATGACTCTGTTTATATAATATGTAAATATAAATAAATCTATAGACAGAGATAGATTAGTGTTTATGTAGGACTGGGGAAGGATAGAGCAGTTGAGAAGTGACTGTAGGGTGCAATGAAAATGTTCTAAAATTGATTGTGGTGATGAATGCACAATTCTGTGATTATACTAAAAGCCACTGCTTGTACACTTTGAATGGACTGTGTGGTATGTGAATAAATATCAGTAAAACTGCTTAAAAAAAGAACCATTGACTACTTCTTGCCAGTGAAATATGAGCAGACGTGATATTTGCTTAGTTGCTTCTCAGCAGAGGTAATTAAAAAGCTGACCCTTCTCCACCCTCTCTTCCCCTTCACTAGCTAGGTGCATAGGACTCTAAGGCTCGACAGCTGAGTCATGAGATGGAAGGAGCTGGAGTCCCTGAATGATGATTGAAAGAAAGCTCTCCACTTACCAGGGATGCCCACACTGGACTCTTGTGGATGAGAGTTCTACTTCTATTGTGTTGAGTCACTGGAATGTCAGGGTTTATTTGTTACAACAGCTAGTGTTGCCCTAACTGATACAGCAATGATAAATAAAAAGTCACAATTGTTCTCAATGTCAAGAGAATAATAAGCAGTGATAGGAACTATGAAAAATCTAAAAATATCAGTCTCAACTCAACTCCAGCTGATTTTTGTCATGTGGAACTATGGAGCCATTTGCTAGATGTTCCTATTATTTTACAAGAAGCTAGAAATCCAGATTTTTAAACATCATCTCTTAATTTTTAATTATTAGCTCTATTTAAATATATATATATCAATGAACCCAAATAAACATTGACCCTTTTGAAGCCCATTTGGCTACATTGAACCCTCTGGGTTCTATCAAGTTTGGTGGAGCCAAATTATAATTATGGTATCCATTGACAGGGCTGACCTGTTAAAAATGAAACATGTCATGTCAGATATTATCACATCTGTCACAGCTTCATCAGAGCTACAGCTCAGAACAGTCCATTCCCTCCTCAAAAATCTTCCATTTCAACAGAATGAAGTTCTTCTTTCTAGTTTAGTATTCAAGGCCCTCCCAAACCCAGCCCTGCTCTACTCCTCTGCGGCTTCACCGGACTCTTTGCTCTCCCTGTACATTCCCAACTCTGTGCTTTACTCATGTTGCTTCCTCAGCCTAGACCAAGTCCCCTCGCTGGCCAAGGTTCAACTGATAACAACACAGAAGAAGGTTCTGAGGAATTTCAGAACCTGTCTGTGACATTTACGATGTCACCACAGCCACATCACCTAAACCTCTCCAAGCCTCCCACCATAGAGGCTGAAAAGGCCAGATACTCCCAGCCATACAGTCAGCTAACTCAGTGACCAGCAAACGTTTTCTGTAAAGAGCCAGATCATCAATATTTTCAGCTTCGCAGGATATGTGGACTCTCTACATTGGGCTCTGCCATTGTAGGGTGAAAGCCACCACAGACAGCCCATAAATGGTTGTGGCTGTGTTCCAATAACAATTTATGGACATTGAAACCTGAATTTCGTCTCACTTTCATGTGTCTTGAAATGTTCTTTTTCCTTTTTCTTTTTCCAACCATTTAAAAATGCAAAACCTATTTTTAGTGTGGAAGCTGAATGCAAACAGACAGCAGGCCATATTTGGCCTGTGGGCTGTAGTTTGCCGACCCCAGAACTGGTTCATGGGCATGTAACTCATTCCTGGCCAATGAGAACTGTGGGAAAGTTTTCTGGAGTGGCTTCCTGGAAAACTCTCCTCCCTCCCTATTTAAAAGAAATAGTGGGAGGAAACCTCTCTTCTTAGACCAGACATGGCTTTGTCTCCACACAATTCTGCCTTGAACCTTGAGTGGCAAGCCTAACTTAGCCAGGATATTAACAGAAGAGTGAAAACAGAAAGGTTCTGGATCCATGTTGATTTCTTCATGCTACCAAAGCATCCTTGAAGCTGTCTGACTTCAAACCTCTTTTTCGTAAGAAAATGAATTTGCTTTATTGTTTATGCCATGTGCAGCTGGCTGTTTTGTGGTGGTGTCCCAAGTAGGGGGAGCAGCAGGGACAGTCTGCCCTGGCTTCAGACACTACTGGAGTGCACAGTCTGCAGACAATTTTAAAATAATAATAAAAACAACTAAAAGTCTGTCTGCTCTGATCATCACTATGCACCAGAAATTCTAAACAATGCCAATGATAAACTACTTTCCCTGTCCATGCCAACCACTCCAATCACTCCCAAATACACTAGTATTTTGTACCTACAAAGCC
>PVKH010041204.1:0-10980 GCA_004027955.1 Chaetophractus vellerosus
AATCCTGAGGATTCTGGAATGGTGATGTCCACTCTACCTCTAATTGAGAGGGGGTTTTGATCCCATACAGCTGATGGGATCTTACTTGCAGTTGTTAGCTCTCTTGTTTCCTTGGCATGGTGGTTGTCAATATGAACCTCCTTGTTAGTTGTCCTGGGTGAGTCCAATGAACTGGAGAGTAGGTGTTGCAACTCTGCTGAGGCTCAGGGCCCAGCTGGCACATAGACAGCCAAAAGATTCCAGTCTCTTAGATGTACATCTACAAACTCCAGCACCAAGTATAGGTTTAAATAGAAGGGACAGATGAGCCATGTGTAGGCAAGCCATAACTGAGTGTAACTCTGTCACTCTCAGGAGCACAAACTCCAAAGTAGGGCCCACTGGCAAGGCACCACACTCCAGAGCTATCTTCCCTGACCATAGGACCTGGGTGTCTCCAGAGCCCTTAGAAGCCCCACTATTTGGGTTAGTATTCCCTTTGGCAGTCAATGAGGTCCTGCTGAGATGTGCATAAGTGTTACCTCTGGGATGACCTCCTGACTCACTTTGAAGTCTCCTAGCTGTATAAACTCATTTGACAAACTCCTTTGAAGACCAAAAGTTTTTTAATTTTGAGGAGGTCTCATTTATCTATTTTTCCTTTTGTTGCTCCACTTTGGTTGTAAAGTTTATGAAACCATTGCCTATCACAAGATCTCATAGATGCTTCCCTACATTATCTTCTAGGCGTTTTATGGTCTTGGTTCTTATATTTAGGACTCTGATCCATCTTGAATTAATTTGGTATAGGGTATGAGATAGGGATACTCTTTCATTCCTTTGGATATGGATATCCAGTTCTCCCAGCACCACTTTTTAAAAATTAGTTCTTTTTATTTTTAAAGAAACTTTAGATTACATAAATGTTACATCAAAAATACGGGGGGGGGGTGGCTGTATAGCCCAGTGGATAGGGTGCCGGTTTACCATATGGGAGGCCCTGGGTTCAGTCCCCGGGGCCTCTCTGGGTGGGCGGACCGCTTGAGAAGGCAAAAGCTGCCGTGGGCGGGGCAGAGCTGCTGTGGGCAGGGCACAAGCTGCCACGGGCAGGGCAAAGCCACCACGGGCAGAGCAGAGCCGCCTGCGAGCAGGGCAGAGCCTCCCACAAGCGGGGCAAGCTGCCCACGAGTGGGCAAGGCCACCGCTCATCGGTGAAGCTGACTTGGTGCATCACCGCAGTGGTGGCGGGGGGAGACAAAAAGCAGAAAAATAAAAAATAAGTCTCTCTCTCTAAAAAAAAAAAAAATATATATATATATATGTATATAAGGGATTCCCATATGCCCCCCCCACACACACACACTTTCCCACATTAACAACATCTTTCATTAGTGTGGTACATTTGTTACCATTGATGAATACATGTTGAAGCATTGCTACTAACCATGGACCATAGTTTACATTACAGTTTACACTTTATCCTGCACAATTTTGTAGGTTGTGACAAAATGTATAATGGCCTGTATCTGTCATTACACTGTCATTCAGGACAATTCCAATGTCCTGAAAATGCCCTCATATTACATCTATTATTCCCTCTCCCTCCCCTCAGAACCTCTGGTGGCCACTTTTATCAATGATAAAAGTTCTATTGCTAGAATAATAATATCTATAATAGAATAATAATGTCTAATTTAGTCCATTGTTCATTCCCCAATCTTGAAGATTTTGGGATGGTGATGCCTACTCTGTTTCTAATTGAGTGGTGGCTTAGATCCCATGAGCAGATGGATGGAACTATCTTGCTGGCAGTTTCAGACACTCTCTGTTCCTTGGGATGGGCATTGTCCATTATCAACTCCTTGTCAGTTGTCCTGGGTGAGTCCCATGAACTGGAGAGTAGGTGTTGCAACTCTGCTGAGATTTAGGGGTCAACTGACACATGGACAGACCAAAGATTTAAGTCTCTGGGACATATATTTAACAAGTATAGTGTTAATTATAGGTTCAAATAAAAGGGGCAGAAGAGCCATGTGTATGGAAATTATAAATGTGTCTAACTCTGTTACACTGGGGAACATAAATTCCAAAGTAAGGCCACTGACAGTACCAAATTCTTCAGCTTGTCTGCCCTGCCTATAGTGTCTGGATGTCTCTAGAACCCTCAGGAGCCCCACAGTTTGAAGCACTATTTACTGTGGCAGTCAATGAAATCCTGCTGAGACATGCATAAGCATAACCTCTGGAATAACATCCCAATTCACCTTCAAATCCCTTACCCATTAAAACTCATTTGCATTTAATATTTCCCCTTTTTGGTCAAGGTCTTTTTTCCAGATGCATCGCTAGCTGGCACTTGGTAATAATCCTTCAGTGCCAGGAAGGCACATCCCTGGGAGTCGTGTACCATGCCATTGGGAAGGTAGCCAGAACCATTTTTTGAAAAGACTATTCTGTCCCAGTTGAGTGGACTTGATGGCCTTGTCAAATGTCAGATGGCCATAGATGTGCAGGTCTATTTCTGAACTCTTAATTCTGTTCTATTGGTCAATATGTCTATCCTTGTGCCAATATCATGCAGGTTTGACCACTGTAGCTTTGTAGTATGCTTTTAAGCCAGGAAGACTGAGTCTTCCAATTTTGTTTTTCTTTTTCAAAATTATTTTGCCTATTTGGGGCCCCTTACCCTTCCAAATAAATGCGATAACTGGCTTTTCCATCTCTGTAAAAAATGCTGCTGGAATTTTTACTGGGGTTATGTTGAATCTGAAATAAATTTAAGTAGAAATGACATCTTAATGACACTGAGTCTTCCAATCCATGAACATGGACTGTCCTTCCATTTATTTAGGTCTTCTTTGATTTCTTTTAGCAATATTGTGTGATTTTCTGTGTACAAGTCCTCTACTTCCTAGTTAAGTTTATTCCTAGATATTTGATTCTTTTAGTTTCTATTATAAATGGAATTTTTTTCTTGATTTACTTCTCAGATTGCACATTGCTAGTGCAAAGAAACACTACTGATTTTTGCATGCTGATCTTATACCTGCCCACTTTACTGACCTCATTAATTAGCTCTTGTAGCTTTGTTGTAGATTTTTTATACATATAGGATCATGTCATCTGTAAATAGCAAAAGTTTTACTTATTCCTAACCAGTTTGGATGTCTTTTATTTCTTTTTCTTACCTAAGTGCTGTAGCAAGAATTTCTAACACAATGTTGAATAAGAGTGGTGACAAAGGGCATTCTTGTCTTCTTCTAGATCTTAGAGGGAAAGCTTTTAGCCTTTTACCAATGTTAGCTGTGGGTTTTTCATATATGTCCTTTATCATGTTGATGAAGTGTCCTTCTGTTCTTATATTTTGAAATGTTTTTTATCAAGAAGGGATGCTAAATTCTGTCAAATGACTTTTCTTCATTGATAGAGATGATCATGTAATTTTTCTCCTTCATTCTGTTAATGTGATATATTACATTAATTGGCTTCTTATATTGAACTGTCCTTGCATTCCTGGAATAAAACCCACTTGATCATGGTTTGATATGTGATTGGATCCGATTTGCAAGTATTTTCTTGAGGATTTTTGCATCTAATTTCATTAGAAAGTTTGGTCTGCAATTTCCTTTTCTAGTAGCATCTTTATATGGCTTTGGTTTTACAGTGATGTTGGCATCATAGAATGAGAATCTTCCCTCTTCTTCAAATTTTTTGAAGAGTTTGAGAAGTATTGGCAGTAGTTCTTTTCTGAGTTTTTGGTAGAATTCACCTGTGAAACTAGTCCTGGGCTTTACTTTGTTGGGAGGTTTTTATGACTGATTCAGTCTCATTACTTGTGATTGATCTGTTGAGGTCTTCTATTTATTCTTTCATCAGTATACATTGCTCATATGTTTCTAGAAATTCATCCATTTCATCTACGTTGTCCAACTTGGCAAACAATTTTTTATAGTATAATCTTATGTAACTCTTTATTTCTATGGGTCAGTGGTGATGTCTCCCACCTCATTTCTGATTTTATTTTCATCGTCTCTCTCTTTTTTTGTTAATCTATCTAAAGGTTTGTTCAATTTTATTAATCTTCTCAAATAACAGCTTTTGTTTTTGTTAATTCTATTGTTTTTTATTCTCAATTTCATTTAATTCTGCTCTAATCTTTGTTATTTCTTTCCTTCTGCTTGCTTTGGGATTAGGTTGCTCTTCTTTTTCTAGTTCCTCCACATATGCAGTTAGGTCTTTGATGTTAAATCTTTCTTCTTTTTAAATGTAGATATTTAAGGCTATACATTTCTCCTCAGAACTACCTTCACTACATTCCATAAGTTTTGATATGTTGTGTTCTCATTTTCTCATGTTTAACTTCCATATATTTGTGAATTTTCTAGTTCTCCACCCATTATTGATTTCCAGTTTCATTTCATTGTGGTCAGAGAATGCTTTGTATAATTTCAATCCTTCTAAATTCATTGAGACTTGTTCTATGACCTACCATGTGGTCTATCCTGGAGAATGATCCATCAGCACTCGAGAAGAATGAATATTCCGCTGTTTTGGGGGTACAATAGTTCCTCTAACATATTATTCAAGCTCTCTGTTTCTTTATTGATCCTCTGTGGAGACAGTCTTTCTATTGATGAGAGTGGTGTATTGAAGTCCCCAACTATGATTTTAGAGACACCCATTTCTCCCTTCAGTTTTTCCAGTGTTTTCCTCATGCATTTTTGGGGCACCCTAGTTAGTTACATAAATATTTATGATTGTTCTTTCTTCTTGGTAAATTGCCCCTTTTATTAACACATAGTGTCCTTCTTTGTCCCTTACAACAGTGTTGCATTTAAAATATATTTTGTTCCATATTATTATTGCTACCCCAGTTCTTTTTTGTTTGGTTTCTGTTTGCATGTAAAATCATTTTTCAGCCTTTCATTTGCAACCTTTCTGTGTCTTTGGTTCTCAGGTGAGTCTCTTGTAGATAACATATAGATAGGTCATATTTTTAATCCATTCTGCCAATTTGTCTCTTAATTGGTGAGTTTAATCCATTAACATTCAATGTTATTACTGTAAAGAAGTACTTACCACAGCCAGTTTTTCTTTAGGCTTATATATGTCACTTTTATTTTTGTTTCTCTTTTTACCCTTTTAGTTACCTTTGCTAATAATCTTCCTTTCTGCACTCTGCTCCAACTCTCTCTCTCCTGTTTTTTTTCCCTTTCAACCTGCAAATCTCCCTTTAGTATTTTTTGAAGGGCAGGACTCTTGCTGAAAAATTCTTTCAATCTCTGTTTATCTGTGAATATTATGATCTTTTCCTCATTTTTGAAGGACAGTTTTGCTGGGTACAGAATTCTTGCATGGCATTTTCTCTTTCAGGACCTTAACTATGCCATATCACTGCCTTCTTGCCTCCGTGGTTTCAAATGAGCAATCAGCACTTAATCTTATCAAGTGTCCCCTATATGTGATGGATCTCTTTCGTCTTTCTGCTTTCAGGATCCACTCTCTATCATTGGCATTTGACAATCTAATTAGTATGTGTCTCGGAGTAGGTATGCTAAGATTTATTCTTTTTGGAGTATGCTGCACTTCCTAGACATGTATATCCATGTCCATCATAAGAGTTGGGAAATTTTCAGCCATTTTTTCCCCTGAAAACTCCTTCTGCCTCTTTTTTTTCCTCTTCTCCCTCTAGGATACCCATAATGTGCATGTTTGTGTGTTTAGTACTATCCCTGACTCCCTGCTGCATTTTTTCTTTTTTTTCTTCTATCTGTTCCACTATCTGCAATTTTGAATGTCCTATCTTCCACTTAGCTAATTCTTTTCTCTGCCTGTTCAAATCTGCTGTTGTGTGATTCTAGTGTATTTTTAATTTCTTCTATTGTGCATTTCATTACCATAAGATCTGTTATTTTTTTATGTATGTTTACAATTTTTTTCTCTATGTTTACCAGTGTCTTCTTAATATCCTTAATATCTCTTCCTTTGTCTCCATGAATTGATTTAGGACAGTAGTGTGGACGTCTTTGATTAGTTTTTCCACATTCTGTATCTCTTCTTGCTTTTACTTTGTTCATTTGACTAGGCCATATCTTCCTGTTTCTTAGTATGACTTTTTTAAAGTATCTTAACTTTCATGTTTGGCCTTTATCTTCTAGGTCAGTGGTAATCAACCTTGGTTGCACATAACATTTGGGGTGCTTTGAAAAAAATTACTGATACCTGATGCCCAAAACATTTTGACTTAATTGATCTAGGGCATGCTCTGGATATTGAAACTTTAAAACAGGAGTTCCTAAACTTTTTGTTCCACGGACACCTTTGCCAGTCAAGTGAACACCACAGACCCCTTACTAAGTCCACACTACACTATGTGTTATTTAATAAATATATCACACCTGCACCAACACATCCCCACAAGAATTAGGTTTTTTTGAATTTCAATTCAAACTCATGGGCCCCTTGTTAAGAGCCCCTGCTTAAAAAAAAAAGAACTTCTCAGGTGACTCTGATGTTCAGCCCAGTTTGAGAAACACTATGCTATAGGAAGCCTCCAGAACAGGTGATAGACTTAAGAGTGAGATGGTCAATTTTACATCTTAATTACTCTAACAGCTGTGTGGAGAAGGGATTTGAGAGCAGCAACACTGAAAGTCTCAATCAGCAATGAAAGGGCAGGAGGTTGTGATCAGAAAGTAGGATACTTAAGTTTTCAAAAGCAGACCACAGGTTCTAGGTAAATACAAGGTCTAGAATGTGGTCATAGAATTGGGTGGTTGAATTAGAAAGCAAGTGAAGGTCACTGGAAGTGATGAAGGTCAATGAACAGAGAAACTAGGCATAGATGATAGTTACAAGGAGGGATAGAAGGATATAGTCATTTTTAAGAACCTCAAAGAAAGATTTTTTAAAAATAAAAGAATGGAGAAGCAATGATCTGGCGATGGGATAGCATGGAACAAGAAGTTTTCTAATCCCATCTGCTGACCCTAAGAAGCAGAGCAGGCACGTGTGTGTATGAAAGAGAAAGGAAAAGAACAAAGGAAAAGAAAAATTTGGAGAGGGCTTAAAGGGTGTATTAGAGACAGCTAGAGGGCTAAAATGTTATCTAGGAGAGAGACAACTATTAGTTAAAACAGGAGATGGAGAGAATATTCTAGGATTAGGTACACTTTCTAACTAGAGAAAGAGAGTTTTAGAGAGGCCACCAGGAAAGTCAGAATGGAGACTGAGTTTGGGATTGGGGATATAAGGAGTGGGTAGTCATAGGGACTGTTCACAAATATTCCAGTTCTCTCTCCCTCAGGGTACAGGGTGTGATTGCACTTTCTGCCCCCCCAGTGCATCATTTACTACATCCATGTCTTGGTGCCTTGGCAACCATTGACATTTTAACTACTGAAGTCTCCATCAGCCTGGGGTCCTGGACCAGAGCCCCATTGTTGACATATGATAGATATAAAGTAGGAACAAGGACTAAATCTTTGTGTGTTTTTTTTAAGCTACTGAAATTTTAGATTTGCTTGATACCTTTGCCTAACCTAGAGTGTCCTGACAGATATAGAAATAAGTGCCTAGAAATGGTGTTGCCATAACAAAAAATTAAATATATGGCTTTTGCTTAGGTCTCAAGTGGAGAGTAACCGGGAATTGCTTCAGAGCTGGGAAAGTGACAATCCATGTTATGCTAGGCAGAAACATTTGGTTAAATGGTCACTTGAGATGAATTGGGAGGCAGATACATGAACCAATGAATGTGTAGCTCTATAGCAAAAGGTAAGAAGGCTAAGCATTACTATTATGTGTTGGTTTTAGATGGCTATATTAGGGGAAAAAACTGGCTGGTTTGCAACAAGGAATGAAAAGAAATAAAATATACAAAAAAAAAAAAAAAAAAAGTAAGAAAGGGCCTTCATGGTTGGAAGAGTCAACTAACTTCCCACCTCCAAACAGGAAAATGTATAATTGAGAAAAAATTCGAACAGAAAAGAACAAATAAAATTCAGCATTGAGACAATCATCCAATCAAGAGTATAACCCTCATAGCCATTGTAAAAATCTGTAAATAAATTGGGTCACCTCAAAGGAAAGGTCCAACCGAGTATGTGCTGCCCAGTAATAGGGTATAACATGATATCAAGTTCTCGTGTGGAAAGGGTGACCGACTGTTCCAGTTTGCTGAGACTTCAGGTGCTAAACCTGGGGAAGTCCCAGACAAACCAGGAGGAATTGGTCAACCTGCTTGCGGACCCCAAGGTGGACATTTTTCCTTAGTGAGAAATAAACTTTGTGAATAGCCCCTTTTGACAGACCCAGGAGGAGAGGGCTCAGTGGATAGGGATAACAGTATGTGTGGGATGCTGAGTAGACACAGTTCTATTCTGACTCCAAATGAAGTATGAGGTAGTGAGGCTGGTGGGATTAGTGATCCTTGATATTTTAAACAGTTCTCTGGGTCATATTTCTGTCACTTGACAAAGGAGGCCTGTGAAGGCAGAGGGCACATTTACTTCAACAATTTTTGGTTTGCTTATCAAGTGAGCTCCTTTGGGACCCTTAACATAGTTCAATTTACCCTTCAACTTCACACTCAAACTTCTGGATGCACATCTATTGCATGGTGGACGGCACTCTTTCCCTGTGAATTTTACTTCTGTCTCTGCATAGTATGTGGACAGGTAGGGGTTTCTGGATCAGTTCAGACTGATTACAGCAAGACGTTAGCTGCTGCGTAGCTTTCCTCCCTTAGGAGGGTAACCTTGGGCTTAGAATTTTAGTGACTGAATGTGAATGAGATCTGGGAATTTTTAAATTTTTATTTACTTTTCCTGTTCAAATGAAATGAATATGCATTGGACTGGGAAAGCAGACAGGGCTATAACCAGTGCAGCTGAGAACAATTAGTTCTTATTTGCTTAACACCGTTTTTTAATGTGCAATTGTAAAACTTTTCACAGGATATTTTAAATGTAATCAATTTTTCATTGCTGTTCCTAATAATTCAAAGAGTCTGACATTTGCAATCAAGCCAACTGTGGTCGATACCCATTTTCTCTTAGTTAAATAGGAATTTAACTCAGTGACACAAGTGGCGGCTTCTGGAACTGATTCTGTGTGTTTATCCTTTTGTGAGGGCTGCACGCAGATTTATGGCTTTGCGGGAGACTGCCAAGCATCACAGGGCCATTTGAACTTATTGCAAATCTGGGGTCAGCCCCATCAGAGCTTATGATGCATTCCTACCACTTTTGAGAAGTGTGCACTTTAGCAAATTGCTTCTCCGGACCTCAGATCCCTTACTTGTAAAACGAAGAAGAAAGTATTTTTTCCCACACAGTTGTGTGAGGATTAAATAAAGTAACACATGTGTTAATCAGTATGTATCACTCACTATCAGCTGAAAATGAAAAAAATCCAACCCCAAAATGAAACAAAACTAAAGGGAGTTTAGGGGCTCATGTAGGAACTACATCTATGGTTGTGCTGGCTTCAGGGATATCTGGATCGATGGGCACAAATGATGTCAGAACCCTCTCTGTGCTGCTTGTATCTAAGTGTGCTCATCTCAGAGGTAGGGCCAGGTTCTAAATCAGTGGCAAGAGTGTTGGGGCCATGGGGAGGAAAAGCCTTCAGGATTAGTTTTATGGAGAACAAGCTCAGAAAAAGATGCTAACTTTGTTTTCTATAGGTCTCGTGGTCTTGCCTTCACATTGCTTCCTTTATTGGTTAAAACCAGATATTGGCAAAATACAGCTATCCAGTGGTCCAAATTTGACCCACTGTCTGTTTTACTAAATAAAGTTTTATTGGAACACAGCCATGGCCAGTCATTTATGTATTGTTTGTAGCTGCTTTCATGCTATAATGGCAGAGCTGAGTCGTTGTAACAGAGGCCATATCGTCTGCAAAGCCTAAAATATATACTATTGGACCCTTTACAGAAAAAGTTGGCTGCCCCTTGATATAAGCTAGTGGGCTTCAAGGTGGAATGCTTGTTTACCAAGACAAGCAAGACAACCTATTGGGAGTGTGGAAAAACATATTACAACTTGCAGTTTTTCTCATTTTCTTTCTGAAATATTTAAAGAGTAAAATTTTTCTAATATTTACTCTAAATCTTGACAGTAGGGAATATATGTAAGTAAAATATATATACACACATGTACAAATGATATATATGTATACACAGAGAGAAAGAGAATTGAAAATTTTTACTGTTCTGTGTACATGTTAAAATAAATTTAGAGACCATTGGATGGCACAGCTATCATATTTATATATTACCCTAAAATTATGTAAAGGCCTCACTTCTGGAGGGTGTGCCTATACTCCACTCCCCTTCCCAACCCTGCTCCTGGTATATGTGTCTGCTCCTGGTATAGACCTGTGTCTTTCACCCCTGAAAAATGAGGGTGTATGCTCAATCTAAATGTTAATTTAGAGATAGATTAAAATAAACAAAATGAATCCAGCAGAAGGAAGAATAAGGGAGGCAGGCCAGACCTCTGATTATTGAAGCCAGGCACATTGTGAAAGCATCAAAAGAATAAGCAATCAGATCTGTCTTATTTCTGAATTTTAAAAGAGAATGGTATTTCCATTCATCATTTAGCCTGCCTGGGATTTGAACAAATACAGGATTTCTGGCAGCAATTATTGATACTTCAATATTTATAGAAAATGACACATGTTCTGCCAAATGTGATATTTAAGAAGTGAGGTGAGTTCTATAAATCTAGAGGATTGGCAATTGTGCTACCAGGATAATTTGTAAAATATGTTAAGGCTGATTAATAAGAAATGGAAATGTCAATGAGCAGTTAAAGTGAAACAATAAAGGGGCTGTTGGGACAGAGAGGAAACGACGTGGGCTTGATTCTGCAAGAATGGGCTTAGCACGTGGAAATACAGATCCACCTTTATCCTCCTGGGGAGTTTGATTATGGGACAAGGAAGCCTGTACAGGGTGGGTAGTGGGTGTGGGAAAGGAGGGGGATGAAA
>PVKH010041205.1:0-10970 GCA_004027955.1 Chaetophractus vellerosus
ATAGTAGGTGTAAGTGAATTCTATGTATGTGTGTAATATAAAGTGTAGTAAAGTGTGCTATTTATTGTGCTTTACCTTCCAAAGGGTGAGAAATACTCCTTTAAGGGCTAGAGCAGTATCAGCAATTTCCCCCTTGGATTGGCCAACCATTTCTGGACAAGGCACTGGGGACAAGGGTGAGAAAGACAGCAGGAAACATTGGTTTCTGATGTTGACATCTGCCTAAGCTTTGCAATTACTTTCATTCAGGGGACCAATTCTTCTGTCTTTCAGCCGTGCTCACTTAAGTGCAATCTTCTGAAGACCAAAATCCCCTTTGTCTCTTCCTCAATACATACTGAGGAATGGGAGGCTTAAAGCAGGGTATTTAAGAATTTCAGGAAAATTCTCAATTGAAACTAATCTACACTTTCTACTCCAACAGACCCTGGGAAGAAAACCTAAGGCAACACAGGCAAACAAGCTTCCCATTTCTGGCGGAGGCACTCAGTTTGCTCCATCCATTTTGTACGTATTCGCAGTTGTTTACTTGTCTGGGCTTCCTGGTCTAGCTTCTTCTTGCTAGACCATGAGCCCACACACGCTCCTTTTCATTTTTGAACTCCTCCAGTTCCCAAATGTGTACTGCATTCACCAGAAGTACTGACAGTTCTCCAGTCAGGGTCTGCGGCGCTGCTGCTGCTGCTAGTACAACTACTGCAACCCAACAGCTACCCCGTAACATTTTCTCTCCATTCCACCCCCACTACCCCCCAAAGATATGTATTTACCTTATTTTCTTATATTTCCTCAACTGTTCCCAACTGACCTCAAAGAGTCAAAACAGTTTTCTGGAAAGTGAACAAAAATCTGTCAGGAAGCCAACAACCCCCACTACTTATTTTCTGGTGTCCAACATGTGACATTCTAAAACCAAGATTTCTCCACCCTCAGCAGCTTGAATTGCTTCCCATGGATGGTACTGATCTGATGAGGAGAAGATTCAGGAAAGATTTATTACCCAGCTTCACCTTGCCAACAAAAGAACATCCCACTACATACACACACACACAAACCCCACAGAAGCGTATAACACAACGTCAATGGTATGCTTAAGTTAACAGCATGATTAAAGTAGTATTGTTTCATGAATTGTAACAAAGGTACCACACTAATGCAAAATGTGAATAATAGAGAAAAATGTGTGAGAGGGGGTGTATGGGAACTTTGTACTCCCTGCATGGTTCTTCCGTAAACCCACAACTGTTCCAATAAAAAATTTTTTTAAAGAAGGAAAAGAATAGTCTACCTCCTCCAAAGTAAACCACAGTCACCAGGCTGGCTTTCCCAAGCAAAAGCAAAAGCACCCCCCTCATCTAAATTCATTATTACAACTAAACAGTGTGGTGATAGAGACCAAGCAACATGCACCGGTACTCGCTCTTTGGTTTGCACAGCGCTCTAATGTTTCTTTAAAGCACATCTAGCTTCCATGTTCGAAGTATGGGGAGGGGGCTGGGGAGAAGCCCACAGGCCTGCCCGATCCCCTGAAAGAAAATGCTGGGCCTTATAGGAGACAAAACGATCCCCACAATGAATGCAGAGCTCAGCAGCCATCCACAACAGAATGCAGTGGGTGCGGCTTCCTTTTGTGAGCCGCAGCACAGTTCAGTGACTGATCAACAGACTGGAAACGCAAAGGTTACCCCTGTTCAGGGCCAGATTCATTGTGCGACCTTGGGCGCCCTGCGCTTCATTCTGATTTAGTGAGTTAACAGGCAAATTGGGGGTGAATATCAGTACTGAGAAGAAATTAAAGTTATAGATGACTTCAGACCCCGCTGAAATATGGAAAAGAAAAGAGCATGACAGAGGACAAGGAACTGCTTAGTGGAAAACATGCAGATATTTAGAATATAATTTGGTTTTGCTTTTATTTGGATTGGGAAGGAAGAAAAAGTATCATTAGTATTCTCTTTTCTAATAGATGAAAAGAACAGAAGTAGAAGTAGGAATATCATAGAACAAGGTTGCAGACCTCTTCCCAAATACCTTGCAGCCTGGGAGCTGTGCCCCTCAGTTATACAAAAGAATATTTCTGCACAACAGAGCCCTTTAAACTTTCCTGGGGAAAAAAATTAGTATTAGTGTACCTAGAAGCTGGCTACAGGTTTCCCTATAATGACCCCTCATATATTTTCTACTTCACCCCTGCTGGTAACTCATTTTGTGAGTCCACTTTTGTGGTCCTCAAATATATGTAAAACCTACTAAAATTTTTGAAGTTTTAATCAAGATGATAAGGTCTGCACTCTTTAAGTTAAACCACCTCATTGTCCAATGTTTCAAATTAATCCTACAAGCATTTGAGTATATGCTATGCAAGGACTTATGTACACATGGTGGGAGACCATGAAGTTGTGTTTTTCAGCCTCCAACCTACCTCAGAGCATTTACCATCTAGTTGAGACAAGACTCATAGTACCCACATATGCCAGCACTAAGTTGGGCAACACCAGCTCCAGGCACAAGTGGCCCTAGGAGTAGAGAGATCAGTGAGGCTGGGTTAGACAGGGGATTTCAAGGAGGCCTAAGGATAAACAGGATTTAGGTGGTTGCAGGAGAAGGTGCAACCTTTGCTTCAGGCAAGGCAAGGAAAGAATTGCACTATGGCATGTATTTGAAAGCAGAGAAATTGGGGCCTGCTTATGGAGAACTTAGAGGGCAGTAGGAAATCATAACAAGTTTTTGTTTTCAGTGATAACTCCCTTGTTCAATACCTATTAAACTTAAGCATAAGAGATTAATCCAGCAATGGCTTACAGGATAGAATGCAGGAGGCCTAGAGACGACACTGGTTGTATCAGGGACTTGTATTATGAAGCAGGGTGAGGTGAAGAAGTCCTAGTAAAAGGCAGAGAAAAGGAAGGAATAAAGAGTAAGGTCATTTCAAGGAAAATAAAAACCCATCAATATCTGATGAATGACTTGGGATGGGGAGAAAAGAGGAGACGGGGTAAAATCTAATTTCAGGCATTACTGACAAAGGAAGGAATACTGGTTTCCTGACTGTTGGGGATTGACTCATGCCTCCCACAAAAGGCATGTTCCTGTCCCAGCCCCTGGTCCTGTGAGTGTGAACCCACTTGTAAACAGGACCTTGGAAGATGTTATGTTAAGGTGCGCCCAAACTGAATGAGGTGGCCTTAATCTAATATGGCTGAAATCCTGATATGCAAAAGAAATTGGACAGGGAAAGAGAAGCCACGGGGAGCAGCCAGAAGCTGGAAGTGAACAGAACCAGAAGAGAACGAAGACGACACCCTGTTCATGGCCATGTGATGGAAAAGCCAAGGAACCCAAAGGCTGCCGGCCAGAAGACACCGAACCCAGGAGGTAGCAAACCTTCTAGAAGCTGAAACCATGAGCCAGTGAATTCTTGTTTTTTCAGCCAACCCACACTATGGTATTTGTTTTAGCGTCTGGGAGACTAAAACACTGAGTTAGGAGTGAGGGGGAACATGTTTGGTTTTATGTGAGGTGTTGTGTGAGGTGCTAAAGAGGCAACAAGGTAGAAAGCCCAGGAGGTCATGTAAGACTAGAGACGGACAGGACTGAAGAGCCGTGTGGGAACAGTATAAAGATGGCTGATATCAGGAAAGTGGGTGAGCTGCCAAGGGGGAGATGAACAGAGGGGTTTAAAGGAAAAATAAACTCAGGAGGGAGAAGACGAGGGGAGGAGGCAAAGGGAAAAGGCGCTATCTTAAAAGCCCTGTTTTTATCAGGAAGTTTGTGTGTAAACAGAACAAACAAGGCCCGGTCTGCTAAGTGGGGAAACAGACATTGACCAGACGGTCACAGTCTGGTCACAGACACAGGAGTGTCTCAGGATGCCCCCCCGGTCTCATCTGAGGGCTGGGCTGTGGCTAGGGAAGGCATCTTCTAAGAAGAGAAGCAAAACTGAATCTGAGACTTAAAGGCTCCATGAAGTTAACTAGAGAAAGCAGGTGGGTTTGAATTTTAAAATGCACTTATTTTTGTTTCCGTTCCATCAGTGTGTTTCTTGACCCCTATTTCTGGCCATGTTGTAATACACTGAGAACATCAAATCTTTGAGAAACATATTACCATATTACTAGATTTTGTTTAGTAGATGAACAATACTCACAAGTCCTATTTTATGATGTTTATAGCCATTTTGTTCATGTTCCCTCCCACACACTCAAAACAGCTTATCAGCAAGAAAGTTGTTTAGGTGGCTTCACCTAGAACTGCCTTTCCTCTGAAATCTTAAATTCTAGTATACCCACTCCTCAACTACAACCTCTAAAGATGGATTTAGAGCCCTCTGGCCTCCTGCCTGTCCCCTCATCCCCCCACCCCCAGCAATCTCCTGACCTTTCTTCCTTACCCACCTCCCTGTTTCACATGCGGAATCATCTGGCACCTCTGCCCTCCTCTCCCTGGTTCCTGTGCTTCCCCTTCAACAATCCCAGAGCCAGGATCACTCCTGTCTTCTCGCCAGCAGGGCTGCTGGAAAAGCTTAAGATGCCTGCGGCTATGCACAAGCCTGCATTCAGACATCCATGCCAGAAGCAAAGGGTCACAAAACAATACTGATCCTTGCTGTAAGCAATGCACATTTCTATTCCTAATTTTTTTTTTCAACGCTGGTCATTATCTCCTAAAAGACTTTCAAGAATCATTAATGGACTGTATCCGGCCAATGTGAAAAACACCAATCTAGATGGAATCAAAGTTCTACCATAAAATCTTTTTTGATTGTTACCAAAACAAAAACAAACCCTGAAATTGTGTGTACATGGGCAATATAATTTAATGGGAAGACTGATGGATTAGAACTTGGAGGTATTACATGCAAGAAGAAAACTAAAAAATTTATCCATTCCATTCTAGCTCTAGATTTTTCCTTGCTGAGGAAATAAAATATTATAATGAAATCTGCTCCTGAGTAGTCTCAGCACTAGATTGGTGATTATCTTCCTTAAAAAAATTAATCAAATATTTAGAATATCCCTATCAGTCATACAAAAGCGGCAGGTTTATAAAGTATAAATATAAACTAATGAAGCTCTTCTAATAAGTCACAGCTTGAAAAAAAAAAAAGCCTCAATACTTTGTACTTTTTATTACTTCATGTCCCACATTAAAGACAAAGTTTGGCTCCTGTCCATGCTTAACTTAAAGGAAAGAAAGATAACATATTCTATGCCATCTTTATATTACATTTTGTTCTACATTCCAAGTATTTTTCCCTGGCTTTTCTGATCCTCTAAATCTCTGTTATTCATAGCTAGGACCAGTGCTCATGAGCCAAACTGCCAGGTAAAAAGAAAGAAGTCAAGAATAAAAGGCTCTCAATTTACTGAAAAGGCTAGAATTTTATCTTCATAGATTTTTCTTAGTAAAGCAGTAATTGGTCTGAGAAACACAACTGGTTACGGTTTAGTACTAATAGCCTGTTCTATTTGATCAAGAAAGAAGGGAGCAACCTGAAATTTCAATTTACAGCTCATACTTTAAGTGTGGAAAATTAAGACATTCTTGGAATTGTTATATTATTCTTTAATTCAAATTTGAGTACTTCCAATATAAGGCCTGTAGAAAAGGAAAAATTCTACTCAGTAGGTGTCTTCAGGTGCTTTTGTGGCTGTGACTTAAGCTCAAGCCACTAGCAAAGATGAAAGGCTGTTTGGGGTTGTTATCCCTCCACAAAGAATAAACTTATAAAGAGTTATGTGGGACCACGGGGAAGGCTAGTTATGAAACCTACACTGTGAACCCAGTAACAAGATCCCACCTACATAAAGTAAGTTATATGTTTCTTCATAAATTAAGCAAATCTATGGCTACAGGAAAAATAAAGATAGGTACATACCAAAGAACACACAGGTGAAGACAAACCCTGGGATTTACTATGAGAACTGGTGGCATGGGATTACAGAGTAGTATTTTACTTTAGAGAAGTTATGCTAACAGTCATAGAATTCCCAATAACCAGCTTGATTATGCAGAATTGGAAACAAATAAAAAAGCTGAAATGTAAAGGAGGTCTCAGAGAAGTCGAACATTTGCTTTTCTAAGCTCGACTGTCTATATCTTGCAACACAGTTTTGCCGGTTGACGGGCTGCTCGCTTTTCTAAACACAATTCTTGTCAGTTTTTTTCTTACCCGCTTAAGAAACAAACTTCTCCTTTTACCTACTACAGCAACAAGCGACAGTTACTAACGTTCCTGCCTGGCACCAGGCACTGTTCTGAATATATATATATATATAACTTTTCAAACCTTGCAACAGCGTGTGGCGGAGAAATAATCTCCCCCATTTTGCAGAAGAAGAAATGGAGTTTTGAAGATACTGGGTTAACCACATAACCTGCATGCATTCCATACCCCATGGCAGCTCAGAGCAGCTGAGAAGTGCCAGGTCCTGTCCCTGAGCTCTTTACCTGCCCCTTCTCCCTGGACAAGGGAGCTTCCATCAGGATGGGAAGGCGGAGCAGGGCCAAGAGAAGCAACCCAAGGCGGCAAAGAATTGGCTTCACTGTCAGGTTGTAGCATTTCTGCATTTATTAAGCATTTATTAAGACTGGAGTCAATTTTGTTTTGCTACCATCTGCATTTTGTTAGAAGTTATTTTCCTTTTCTTTATAACATACCCTTTTCCTAACCCTCAATCTCAGGTTTTCTTTCTTTTCGTGATTCCAACAGCACCGGCACTGCTTCACTAGACAGTAAGGAAAATGACCTCATGAGTATGTGTCCTTTGGGTACATAAAGTCTTTCTTCCACAAAGAAGATTGGGGGGTCTAGGGAAGGAGATCCAAAGTGGCAAGAGGGGGAAAAAAAAGACTCGGGAGAGAAGGAAAGGAGAGAGGATAAAAGGTCTAGGACTCAGAATGTTTTAAACAAGAATTTGATGACCAAGTATTAAATGAAATTAAAGGAGAGGAGTTGTACACACACAGACACCCTAGCCCTGGAGAGGTGTCATTCTTTAATTTTAAAAAGTTGTATCAAAACTTTTTCATGTTTAAGGTCTGGGAAACCGAAGATATTTTCAAAGGTAGCTCCTAAAATGACATGAAAGGAATGAACATGATTAAAGATGGGAACCAGTGATTTGGATAAGTCAAAAAGTACCAGTTCACCTATCAAAAAGAGTTAATATTTCTTGCCTAAAATGCATGCCCTCCCATTAATGTGATGTAAAACATGCTGAAAATTGCCACCACTCCCAACCCCACCCACCCCTGCCACCCCTGCCAGGACTCCTCTGACACAATGACTCTTTATCTGGGTCACTATAAGATCAATGTTCTCTCAAGCTAGGCTTTTCAGACATTCTTAAGATTTCTTAGGAAGGCTTTGCCCCAGGAAAATTGAATGAGGTACATTCAAAATGTTGCATTCAGTTGGGGATGGGGGCAGTATAAAAGCCATCCATGAACCTGATGCTGGATATCCCTACACTAAAGAAGGCACTCTGTGAAGGAAGAGCTTATCTCTGAGATGAGGGGTGGGGGAAGGAAACAGAAATTAGAGAAGGCTTTGTGAAAGTAGTATAAGATAAGCAGGACCTAGAATAATGCATAGAATGTGAGCATGGGGTTGGGGAGGAAAGGAGAAGAGAATTGAGAGAGAGAGATGTAAGGAGTGAGACAGGTAGCATTTAAGCTGGTTTAAAGGAGTGGGATCGGGGGAACAGGCAGAAAGACATTCCAGGACAGACTGATAGGAATTCAAAAAATACACAATAGAAAAAGTTGTGGCTTGAGTGGAGAATGCCCAAAACACAATTTGGCTAGAAGGTAGGGTGAATGGGGAAAATAGAAAAAGAGATGACAAAGGTGAGCTGAAGTCAAATCATGGTATGAAAAATGGTGAATTAGAAGGAGGGTGAGCATATAACCCAGTTAATGTCTGTTGTCTAGTCACAGCTCATGTCCCATTCTGTATATTTCAAAACAAGCTTTGATTGAGGGCTTACAACACAGAGCACACAGAGTAAAAGATGTTATAAAGCATAAGGTGTTTATATAACTTGTTTTTGTGCCAGGTGATCAATATTTATTACAATATGTTACCTACCATTTATTCCCGGGCTTTATGCTGGGCAGCCCCAAGAAGTTGGTAATATCTACATTGAGTTAATTCAACAAATATTAATTCATCACATACTGTGTAGCACACCTTAGGCAAGATGCTGTAAAGGCTTCAGAGATGTCTCAGGTGAGCTCTTCTACTGAAGAGTAAGTAGATGTTCTGGTACCATCTGGACCTGACAGATTGTGGGAAAAATGAGTTTTAGAATGTGAACAAAAGCAAAAAGTGCATTTATATCCTGGCTCTTCAATTTACTGGTTATTTGAGTTTGATTTATCTTTAAACCATGTTTATGGTTTTCTAAGGATTATTTGAGGTAATTTATTGAAAATGTGTGGTGGTCTAGATCAGGTGTTCAATATGTGTTAATTTCCTTTCTCTAGAAAATGTTCTGCTATCTTTACCTGACAGTTGAGTAGATGGCTGATGTTTTTTAGGGATCCTGTGACTTACAGAGAAGGAAACCTGAGTTGAGACAACCTTTTAAATTACTTTTCTTAGAGCACTATCAAAAAGTTGTACAAAGAACTGTGGTAAGGAAGTGGTAAAATATGAAATCTTAAGTGAATTTTTTTAGGTAATAGTATTTTGAAGTTGAACTTTTGGGGGCTTGTTGCCTGCAGACTTAGGAGAATGTTCCCTTCTGTAGAAAACTGGCTTCTAGCATTAAAGCCTTCACAATGGAAGAGAAATCTTAAAAATAAGTTACAGATCAAAGCCAGCCTCTTAAATTCACTTTTGTTTATTCAAAGCTCAAATGTCACTTGATCAACTTTATCTCTAACAAGGAACATTCTTCTACCTCCTATATATATAAGCTAATATTATAGTTAGATACTGCATACTGTAAGGAAGGTATTTAATTCTAGATTTACAGTGTTCTGACTAAATCCATGCAGGCAGAGATTTGCTGTGAAACAGCAAAGCTCTTGTAATAATTTGCTGTGCCTTAGTTTATGGAATATAGATACAATGGATCCATCTCCTTCCAAGACCACTCTAACAATGGAATAAAATAATGGATATGGAAATATTCCAAAAGAGGTAAAAATGTGCCATGAAATGCAAAAAGCATATGTTTAATTGAGCATGTACAAAATTCCCAAAAGTACATTGTTACTTTGAGAAGAGACTGTTTTTGCTTGAATTTCTCCAAATTTCTTTCTACAATATCCCTATATTCTGTTATGTAGATTCTAGTGCATTTGGTCCTCGGAAAGAACTCCACCCTTTAGATTTGAAAGTCACCAAGTGCAAGTGATTCTAGCCAAAGTGACCCATTTTAAAAAATGACCCATTTCAAAACCCATGAGTTATTATTCAAGCTGTTCTATATTTAAGAAATGGGAAGTTATTTCCTTTTCCTACAGTCTCACCATTTGAATTATTCTCTGTTAAAAGGGAAATTCGACCTTCATTTTAATGAAATATGGTATGGTAATTTTGCTTGATGGGGCCATGTGCTTTATCTTGAAAATTCTTCACCACCCTCTGAGTTTTCTTTGTGGGCAAAGCATTTACCTGCAGCAGCATCTGTGACTCCTACTCATCCCCCAGTTCTCACTTCCTCAGCAACAGCTTCCCTGCCCTCCAGCCTGAACTTGCCCTGTCATAATACTCATCCCATCTCACCGTCTCCAGGTGGAGGACTGAGATGAGACATGGTGGATCAGAATGAGTCAACCTCATCTTCAGAGCATGCCCAACAAATGCTCATGTGGGAGTGGGGGAAAGGAGAGAGAGAAGCCAGAGGATCATTTTAAGTCTGTAACGGAAACATTTCAGGTGCTGAATTATCTTGCTTTAAAAGAAAAAAATTAGCCTCCAAAAGCAGGTTTCTCCTCTTGTGACAAGATGTAAAAAACCTATCCTGTTTTTTTGGAGAATGTTAAAACCTCAGCTGCTGATCACCAAATCATCCTTTCAGAAAATTCAGGGTGGGAACATGTCAGCACAACCACTTAATACAAATCCCTTCTATCTTTTCTGGGTCAGTTTCAGCTTTGTCACGTCCCTCTCCCTTCCCCCATAGGGACCAGGCAAAGTTTCCCAAAATAAAAGCACAAAGGAACAAATCCAATTCTAATAGATGTACTTTTATCAGAGAATACTCCTAAATATGAGCCACAAGCCACCACCATACCCGGTGTCTCTGTAACATAATCCGTGACCTATGAAAGTTAACACAGGGAATGAAATATATAGGGTGTGTAATCAGAGTCAGGCCAAAACTTGATACTTTTACCTAACTGGTATCTAAACAGGCAATTAACTCGGGATGCAAAATAAAATTTGTCAGAGTCAAAGGCTAAGAGCTCGCCATCAGGTAGAGGTCTTCGTTTCCCAGTTCCCCTGCCTTCCCATTTCCTAGTCTGCTTTCCCCAGCTAGTAGTAACTCGCTGAAGGCCTCCCCAGTCAGGCGGTTTCCTCATAGCCAACGCGATTCATCAGGCTTTTAACCGAATTCAACCCTAAAGCTATAGGAGTAGAAGCAAGGTTGGGGGCGCCCAGCCGGAAACCGAGGCCCGGGGACGCGGCGTTCGCCTTCTCTCGCGCTCAGGCAGGTCTCGGCACCGCGACACCGCGGCCGCCTGGCCGGAGCTCAGCCCCGGACTCTCTAAGGAGGGGGCAGCCGGCCCCAGGAAACTGACCCTCCAACCCCCACCCCCAGGCTCCGGTCCCCCGAGCCTACCTGCGGCACCCAGGCGGCGGCTGGTCCCGGGATCCCGGCTTCCAGGCACCTATGCCAGCAGGCCAGCGCGAACAAAGGCGCTCCGGGGAGGGAGCGCGCGCTCCTTCCCCGCTACACTGCCGGGCGGCCGGTAGCCCGCACCCCGCGGCGGGAAGGGCCTCACCAGCTTTC
>PVKH010041206.1:0-10967 GCA_004027955.1 Chaetophractus vellerosus
CCACATAGAATATACTCAATAAATTTTGTTGCATGAACCAACTGTATGCACGAAGGAAAAAATAATTGGAGCCAGGGTAGGGAATCAAGGAATCTGCACCACTAATTGAGCCAATCTGGGTCCAATCAGCAGGGACATCAGTGGGAAATGAATGCTGGGATTTGTCACATATCCTTACCCCATTTTTCTATTCATTCTAAATTACATATTTATTTATTATGTCTGAGAAAATGTTGTCTCCCACTATCTCACTTACTGTTTTGAGAAAACCTTTTGTTTTGGAACAATTTTAGGTTTACAAAAAGTTGCCAATATAGTGAATATAGAGTTCCCATATACCCCTCAATTATTTTCCCCTATTGTTAACATCTTATGTTACATGTGTACATTTGAACATATACATTTGTGAAAGTTTTAAGAAGTAAAATTGGCACATTACTATCAATTAAACTTGGACTTCATTTGGATTTCCACAGCTTTTCCATTAATGTTTTTTTGTTGTTGTTCCACAATCCAATCTAGGATACCACATTACATTTAGGGGTTGTATCTTTTTTTTTTTTAAGATTTATTTTTATTTATTTATATACCCCCCCCCCCTGCTGCTTGTTCTCGCTGTGTTCATTTGCTTTGCGTTCTTCTATGTCTGCTTGTCTCCCCCTGCTGTGGCATCCCGCCAAGTCAGCTCACCGCGCAGCGGCTTGCCTGCTTGCTGTGGCTTGCCTGCTCTGCAGCAGCTTGCCTGCTCACGGCGGCTTGCCTTCTCGAGGAGGTCCCAGGAACCGAACCCATGTGGTAAACCAGAGCCCTACCAATTGAGCCACAGCTAGTTCCCAAGTTGTATCTTCTTAATCTCCTCTGGTCTGTGATAGTTTTTGAGTCTTTCCTTGTTTTGCATGACCTTGACAGTTTGGAGGAGTACTGGTTGGGTATTTTGTAGACTGTCCCTAAATTTGGGTTGGTCTGATTTTTTCTTCATGAGTAAATGGAGGTTATGAGTTTATTTGAAAAAATACCACAAAGGGAAAGTGCCCTCCTTATATATCAGGGGTTACATGGTATCACTGGCTGTTATGTGATGTCTTTGATAAGTTTGCTAAGGTAGTTTTTTCCAGATTTTTCCTCTGTAAAGTTACTATATTCTCCTTTCTACACTGTTTGTTAGAAGCAAATCACCAAGTACAGCCTATGTTTACAGTATGGTAGTGTTTGGGGTAAGGAGTTAAGCTTCACCTCCTGGAAAGGGTAGCTACCTAAACTATCATGAATTCTTTCTGTAAGGAACATTTGTCTTTTCTCACCCATTTATCTGTTTGTCTCTATCTACTTATTTAAGCATTTATGTCAGTATGGACTCGAATATATTTTTTGCATCTAGTTAAGTTATTTTCCTTTTCGGGGGAATTTTTTTATTGAGATATAATTCACACAGCATAAAACTCACCACTTCAAAGTATGTAATTCAGTGGTTTTTAGTATATTCATAATGATGTGCAACCATCACCACTATCTAATTCCAGAACATTTCCAACACCCCAAAAGAAACTCCATCACTCCCAATTTCCCCATTTCCCTATCCCCAGACAACACTAATCTACTTTCTGTCTCCATGGATTTGTCTATATTTTTATAAAAATAGAATCATGCGATACATGGCCTTTTTTGTCTGGCTTCTTTCACTTAGCTCCATGTTTCAAGGTTTACCCATGTTGTAACATATATGAATACTTCATTCCTTTTATGGTTGAATAATATTCCATTATATGGATATACCACATTTTGTTTATTCATTCATCAATTGATGGACCTTTGGGCTATTATAAATAATGCTTCTATGAATGTTTATTTACAAGTTTTTGTATGAACATGTTTTTTTTTAAGATTTATTTATTTATTTATTTACTTTTATCCATTTTCACCACCCCACCCCACCCATTTTTGCTGTTTTTGTGTCCATTTGCTGGGCAATTCTCTGTGTCTGTTTCCTGCCCTCTCTTCTCATCCTCCTCCTGTCTTCACCGGGATTCGATCCTGGGAACCTCTGATGTGGGAGAGAGGCGTCCCACTGCCTGTGCCATCTTAGTTCCTGGTTTTCTGGTGTGTCTCGTCTTGACTCTCCCTTGTGTCACTCTCCTGTTACGTCATCATCTTGCTGTGTGACTCAGCGGGGCCTGATAGCGCACCCACGCACGGGGCCTGGGGCCTCACCCGTGTGCAGGCCTTCTATATTTTTCTTTATTTTTACTGGGAGGTCCTGGGGATCAAACCCAGGTCCCTCTAGAACATGTTTTGATTCTCTTGAGTATATACCTACAAGTGGTATTGCTGGATCATATGGTAACTCCATGTTTAACATTTTGAGGAACTGCCAAACTGTTTTCCAAAGCAGTTGTATCATTTTTAAGTCCCATCAACAATCTACAAGAGTTTCCATTTCTTCACATCCTCACCAACACTTGTTACTTTCCATTTCTTTTTTTAAATTATAACCATCCTAGTATGTGTGAAGTGGTATCTCATGTGATTTTTTTAAACTTTTGGTTTTGAAATGTGTTCAAATTTACAAGAAAGTTATAAAAATAACACAAAGCCTATACAGAAAACTCCAACCTATCCCTACTTCCCAGATACCAAGATCTACCAATTTTAACATTTTGCCACACTTGCCATATATCATTCTATCTGTCTGACTATATATCTATCTATCCATTTTCTGAGCACTTGAGTATAGGTTGTATACATCATGCTTCGAACACATAATACTTCTAGGTACATTTCCTAAAAAAAAAAAATGATATATTTGTTTATGTAGCTACTTTAAGTGCAGTTATCAAGTCCAAGAAATTTAACATTGATATAAAGTTCACAGTCTATTTTCCAATTTTTTTTCTTAAATCCCAATAATGTCCCTTTGAGCCTTTTCTCCTTCCTTGAAAGATCCCATCCAAGATCATGTATTACCTTTAATAGTCATTCTTTCCATCTTTTTCCTTTTTTCTTTCCTTTTCTTTTCCTTTCTTTTCTTTTCTTTCTTCCCTCCCCCACCTCCCTCCCTTCCTTCCTGTTGTGGAAACATACAAACAATATAAACTTTCCCATCTCATCCACTCCCAAGTATTCATTCAGTGGGATTAATCACATTCACAGTATTGTGGTACCCTCACCACATTCCATTACTAAAACTTTCCCATCTTCCAAAACAGAAACCCTACACCCATGTGACATTAACTCTCCCTTCACCCTGGCCCCTGCCACTGGCAACCAGTACTCTAATTTGTGTCTCTATGAGCTTGCATATTCTCCAATATTACCACAGGACTTAAATTTAACATCCTAAATCTATAACACTCTTGTTTGCTTTCAAACCAATTTAATTTCATATATATTTGAACTATGTTCCTATACTCCTCTGTCCCTCCACCTTTATGTAGTTCTTGTCACAAATAACATTTATATATTATAAGTCCAAAACCACTGATATTTCATTACATTTTATGCATTTGCCTTTTAGATCCTATAGGAAGTAAAACATGGCCTCACAAACCAACAACACACTACTACTGGCCTTATATTTACTCATGTCATTGCCTCACTGGAGATCTTTATTTCTTCATGCAGCTTTGATCTATTGTCTATTGTCCTTTCCTTTCAACCTGAAGAACTCTCTTTAGCATCTCTTGTAGGACTGGTCTTGTGTGACAAGCTCCTTCAGCTTTTGGTTATCTGGGAATGTCTTAATCTCTCTCTCATTTTTTAAAACAATTTATTGAAGTATATCATTCATACATGAACATACATAAACTATAAGTGTTCAGAAAACATTGTGATCTTACAAAACAAACATGCACAACATCATACAGGGCTCCCACACATCACCCCCCACACACACACAAACACCCTGCATTGTTGTGAAACATTTGTTAACAAATCATGAAAGGGCATCATCAAAGTATTACTACTAACTATATTCCTATGCCTGCGCCACCTTGGTTCCTGGTTTTTTGGTGCGTCTCGTCTTGGCTCTCCCTTGTGTCACTCTCCTGTTGCATCATCATCTTGCTTCATGGCTCATGGGGCCTGTCGGCTCACCCGCTCGCAGGGCCTGGCAGCGCACGCAGGCACGGGGCCTGGTGGCTCACCCGCTCACAGGGCCTGATGGTCCACGCGCCTTCTATATTTTTCTTTTTTTAAATTTTTACCAGGAGGTCCCGGGGATCGAACCCAGGTCCCTCCACATGGGAGATGGACACTCAACCACCCTGGCCACATCTGTCCCCCTGCTATATCTCTTAAGGTTGACCAAAGATAACCCAAAGTTACAGTCTTTTCCCAAACAGGATGGTCATATAATAAATCAGGCTTAGTTTATCACCTGTATTCTAAAAACCAGACCTAGGGAGAAAAACTAGGTCTGGGGACACATACATGGTTTCTAATATAGCGAATGTTTAGCCTACCCTGATTATCACAAAATCAGGACAGCGAGAATATTCACATTCTCCCTCATTTTTTGAAAGAGAGTTTTACTCGATATGGGATTCTTGGCTGGCAATTTTTTTGCTTTCAGCACTTTAAATATGTTATCCCACTGCCTTCTTGCCTCCATGGTTTCCAATGAGGTATCAGCTTATTGAGGCTTTCTTGTTTGTGACATGCTGCTTCTCTCTTGTGGCTTTCAGAATTATCTATCTTTGTCATCTGACAGCTTGATTATAATATGCTGTAGTGTAGATTTATCCTGTTTGGAGTTCGTTGAGTGTCTTGGATTTGTATATTCCTGTCTTTCATTAAATTTGGGAAGTTTTAAGTCATTATTTCCTGGTGTATTCTCTCTACCCCTTTCTCTTCTTCTAGGACTCCCACAATGTATATATTGGTATGCTTGATGGTGTCCCACAGGTTCCTCAAGCTTTTTACTTTTCTTCATTCTTTTTTCTGCTCCTCACACCAAATAGACTCAGTTGTCTTCAAGTTCATTGATTTTTTTTCTTCCAGTTCCAATCTACTGTCAAACCTCTCTGGGGAATTTTTAAATTTCTGTTACTGTGGTCTTCAGTTCTGTTTTTTTTTTTTTTTTCTTCACAATTTCCATCTCTCTATTGATATGCTGTTTGTGTTCATCTATCATTTTCCCAATTTCCTTTAGTTCCCTCAGTTCCTTTAGGTTCAGCTCTGTGAGCATATTTAGAACCATTTCTTAAGATCTTGTCTGGTATGTCCCAGGTCTGGTCCTCCTTGTTGATAATTTCTAATGCTTTATTCTTCTCCTTTGCATGGGTCATTGCTTCCTGTTTCTTGATATGTTTTACCTTTTTTTGAAACCTGAACAATTTGGTATTTTAATGTGTTATTGCTGAAGTTTAGACTCTGCAGCATCTGTTCCTTAAGCTTGTATCCAGCTAATGTTATAACAAGTTGTCCTTGAATGCCAGGAGCTAACAACAACAACAAAAACCTTTGCAGGTTAACCTGTGCAAGTGCTCTTCTTCAATGCTTATCCATACAATGGGTTGTATAAGAATAGCTCCTAGCCAAAGCATAGGGGCCTCCTTGATCCTTTCTGCACCTGTGTCTTGTCTGGGGCATGTCTGTGTGAACCCTGTTTACACAACTACAAATGCCCCCCTGCTTCCCCAGGAAAAAGTTTCCTTATGGTCCTGGGCACTGCACTGTATGTTCTACAGCCTGCAATCCCTTGCCCCAGGCAGCACAACCTGACTACTCTCCCACAGTGTTCTGTAGGAAAGCTCTGTGTGCTGCCATCTACATGTAGGGCAAGTTTTAGGATGGTGAGTCCCTCAGGCCACCACCAGACAGATTGAGCCAGACATACATGTTCCTAGTATGTGCACAAGGGTTACTCTGCTCCCAGTGGAGCCAGGACCAGGAATCCACACTGGCAGTGCAGGCTGGTTCAGCACCTAGCCAGTGAGGGGTGGGGAAGTGGCCATCCAGGGCAACATGAGATCCTACCTATAGCAGTTTGATATTATTTATGAATTCCAAAAATAGATATTGGATTATGTTTGTAAACTGGTCTGTTCCTCTGGACATATTAGACTATATTAGATTCAGGGCTTTCACTTTTGCTTAATTAAATTAAGATTGGGGCTTTGATTTGGCCATATCAGTAGGAAGCTGAGTCCCCACCCCCTTGGTGGGCAGACACACACAAAAAAGTAAATAGAGAAGGAGACCACAGAAAAGAAGAACACAGAGGAAGAGAGACAGCTCATCAGATAGGATCCTGTGGCCCCAGGAAGAGAGATGAGACTGATAGGCTGCAGCTGACCTGTGAAGAGACCAGAGCAGCTGAGCCCAGAAAGAAACCAGCCCCAGCAAGGGAGATGAGCCTTATGCCAGCCTACAGCTGAGATTGGAAGAAGCTGGATCACGGAGCCTTAAGAGGAAAGAGGAAGTCTGAACCCTGCAGAATCATCCACCATCTTGTGTCAACACGTGGCAACAGGCTTTGGGTGAGAAATTACCTCTTAAGTAACCTTGAGTTCGACTCTTTAGGGCCTTGTGACTGTAAGCTTCTATCCCAAATAAATACCCTTTATAAAAGCCAATAGATTTCTGGTACTTTGCATCAGCACCCCTTTGGCTAACCAATACACTACCATTGTCTTTTTTTAATTAGAGAAGTTGTAAGTTTACAGAAATATCATGCAGAAAATACAGAATTCCCATAAACACTCCCCCATTATTAACATCTTGCATTATTGTGGTACATTTGTTAAAATCAATAAAAGCATCTTATTGTAATTGTACTGTTACCTATAGTCTATGGTTTACATTAGGGTTCACTGTTTGTGTTGTAAAGTCCTTTAGTGCTACTGATTTTAAGAAGTCTTTTTCTTGATTCAGCACTCACACTGTTACTGCAGTCCTTTAACTGTTTTCTGGAACCTTGAGAAAGATATTTCTGCGAGTTCTTGCTGATTATTCAAAGCTTCTGTGGGGGGTGGGGGGTGGAGGTCTGAAACATCTCACTTCAACATGGGGCAGGGCCCTCATGATTTTATTTGCCTTTCCCAAATGACTAATGTTTTACAGCATCTTTTCATGTGCCTATTGGCCATTTGTATATCTTCTTTGGAAAAATGTCTATTCAAATCCTTTGCCCATACTTAAATTGCATTATTTGCCTTTTTATTGTTGAGTTAGAGAGTTTTTTTACATATTCTAGATACTAGATTATTCTTTCCCCACTAAATGGTCTTAGGATCCCTGTTGAAGATCAATTGACCATAGCTGTATGGGTTTATTTTTGGGTTTTCCGTTCTATTCTATTTAACTATGTCTATTCTTAGGTTATTTTATACATTGGGTTATAATTCAATACCACATTATTTATTTATGTTCTTGCTCAAATTAGTGGGAGCTCTTTCAATTTGGCTCCTGTGTGCCTTTGACATGCCCCCATTCCTTTGTTTTTGAAACCATCTTTGTTTTGTGGTACTACAAGATGCTCCAGCCTTATCTTGTCCTTTTCCTGTCCCAATCCTAGGATTAGTCATTTCTCCATGGAGCCCTGGTTTCTTTCATTGGTGAGTGGTATTTAGAAATCACAATCTGGATGCTGGATGTGCTCATTGCTACTGGGGTGTCATTGCTCTTAGGACCTCTCAGCAGGCAGAGTAAATCATATATTATGTATAATAACCATGTATACATACATATCTATAATTGTTTCTGATCTATATGTCTGTGGGTATGTGTGTGTATATGAACTTAAGTGTGTATGTAGGTATGTATATGTGTATATAAACATGAATTTATACCAATGTCTCCAACTCCAATCTAACACCACAAGGATCATTCTAGACTTTATTATCTGTAACTTCCCTCTCTGACAGTGAGAAACCCTGGCCCACTATCTTCTAGTCATTTACTTATTTGTTTAACCCCAGCAGTATATAGTTTCAGAATTGTTAACCCATAAGCCAAACTTTACCTATTTTTAATATTTGTATACAGTGGCTTTCATCATGCAGAATTTTGAAATTAAATGTAGGTAAATCTGTCAGCCTCTTCCTTTAAGCACCTCAGTTTTGGATCTTGCCTAGAAACACTTTCCTACCCCATCCCCAAAATATAAAAATGTTTTATTTTAATTCATATTTAGATATTCAATCTATCTGGATTTTATTTTTCAGCTATATAATATACAGATCTAACTTTTCCTTTTTTAGTCTTCAATGGCTATCTGAAGGTCCTAAATATATATTATTATTAGTCAGTCCTTTCCTCATGGATTTGCAATGCATGGGTCTATTTCTAGACTCTCCACCCCACTGGTCTTTTTATCTATTTCTGTGCCAATATGAAACTATTTTAATTTCTGTCACCTACTAGATATGTTCTGGTATCTAGTAGGGAAGTCTCCCACCATTGATCTTTTTCAAAGTTTTCTTGGCTCTCTTTGTATGTTTATTCTTACAGATGAGTTTTAGAATTAATTTGTGAAATTTCATTTTAAAAATTCTATGGGGATTTTGATTGGGATTACATTGAATTTATTCAATTTTGGAAAAATTGACATCCCAACATGGTATGTCTGTATTTAGGTCTTCTTTGATATCTTTTATAAAGTTTTATGTTTTTCCCCAAAGTCTTGCACATTATTCATAACTATATAACATATATATTTTAAATATTTATTTTATTTATTTATTCAACCCCTCCTCGTTGTTTGCACTTGCTGTCTGCTCTCTGTGTCCATTTGCTGTGTGCTTGTCTTCTCCATGAGGCACTGGGAACCGAACCTGGGACCTCCTATGTGGTAGGGGGGAGCACAATTGCTTGAGCCACATCTGCTTCCCTATATATTTTAGATAACATTTTCAAATTTACTATTGGAAGGTATTAATTATATATTTGTTGTGTATTTGAACAAGTTACTGTAAACTTTCATTAGGTCTAATAGTTGATTTGCTGGGATTTTCTATTGTAGACAGTCATAATATCTTCAGATAACAACAATGTCCTAGTCCTTTCTAAATCCAAGAGCTAGTTATTGGGAGGGGGATGATATAGATAAATTACTAGGCAAACCTAGTCAAGGAAAAACAATGTACAAAATATGCTTTTCAGATTCCCAAATAAAATTAGAAATCAGAAAGCAGAAATAACCTCAGGCCCCAGCTAAAGGCTGGCTATTGATGGTTTGTGATTCCTAAAAACCATCAGATGAGTGTTTTGATGGGGAAAGGGAGTTAAGGTGGAAAGTAAGCTAAGAAAAAAGGTCACTAGCAGACTTTGTATGTATTATCTCTAAAGAAATTCTAAACTGAAGATTCCTCTACTCTGAGAACGGTGGAAATGGGGATAGAGATGAGGGATAGATTCAAGAATTAACATGGAAGATGCATCAAGACTTTTAGTTAACTAATCAGATTAAGGATTCCAGGGAGGTGGGAGGTGTAAAGTGAATGTCCCCTAGGTTGACGGGGTAAACAAAGGTTTTGAGAAACAAAAAGGTCCAGAAGAGGGCTTGTTTGAGAGTAGATGTGGAATTCTGTTTTGGACATGTGTGGAAGTTACCCTTTAGAAGCTTGAGGAAGGAAAGGGCAGAAAGAGACTAGACACAGGATGCTTTCACATAGTTAATGTTATCCTCACAGCTAAACTATCTCCAATGTACAGATCAGAAAATTGAGGCCCAGGAAAATTGAGTTCCTCAAGATCTTCTAATTATCATGTTCTTTCCATTGCAGCCCATCTTTTATGAGATGGCAGCCCAGAGGTTCATTAGCATTAAGGTAAAGTTTGTTTTAGGTTAAGGGAAACATTGGCTTGGTTATAAGTAAAAGGGGAGAAATATTTAGAAATGGCAAGATTAAAGGTGCTTGAGATAGAAGTGGGTGAGGTTCTAGAGCAGGGGTTCTTAACCTTTTTTTCTTCCATGGACCCCTTTGCCAGTCAGGTGAAAACCACGGACCCCTTATTAAGTTCACACCATACTATGTATTATTTAATAACTATATCACACCCGCACCTACACGTCCCCACAAGAATAATGTTTTTTTGAATTTCAATTCAAGCTCACAGACCCCTTGTTAAGAACCCATGTTCTAGAGTATGTAAGGGAGGATTTATTCAGAAAAATACTTATCAAGAGCACAGACACAGGACCATGAAGAATCATAATGCACAGTTTTTATACTTACAATCCTTTTCATCCTTCAAGAGAAAGGTGCATTTAATTAATTGCCTTTCTAGCAACCACCTATATATCCCCTTCCCCTCCCACATGTTTCCACTGGGCAGAGACTATATCTGGCTTAATAGCCAGGGTAGGTGTTAGTGTATGAATGAGAAAAAGAAGAAACTACCATGAATAATAAGTATTGGGATGGTATGTACAGAATGTTCTGGAACACCAAGGAAAGGGTGACAAAGTAGAAAACTTCAAAAGAGAATATGCTATTTGCACTGGGTTTGAAAGTTAAGTAGGAATTTATAAGCCAGTAGAGAAAATATTTAAAGCAGAAGGCTATTAAAGGGAATGTTAAAAAGGAAAGATATTAAAATCTATGGTAACTGGTATGTGCAAAGGCTTTGGTCACTTTACACCTGGCAAACTGGCAAAATTTAAAAGTGGAATAATGCACTTTGGGTGAGTGAGAGAGGAACCGGGCTCCTTTGGGCACTGCTGATGAGTGTGGACTAGTGCAACTCCTCTGGAGAGTTACCCAGCAGAACTTGGTTTAAGTATGTACATGCCTGGAACCCTGTATTCTCATTCTTGGTTAAAGACTCAGGTGATTCACACATAGGTACATATTCAATGCCGTTCATTGCACACTGTTTGCAGTGACAGGAAGTGGAGGCAGTCTAGGTGTCTGTTAATAGGGTAAAATGTGGGGGCCGACTGGATAGCCCAGTGGATAGGGCGTCGGCATACCACATGGGAGGCCCGGGTTCGGTTCCCGGGGACCTCTCCTAGCGGGCAGACCGCC
>PVKH010041207.1:0-10971 GCA_004027955.1 Chaetophractus vellerosus
TGATTGTTTATTTTAAACAAATAAATTTTATTGATATATATATAAAGCATGCATTTCACCCAAACTGTACATTCAGTGGTACACTTTACCTTCCAAATGAATTTGGCAATTACCTTTTCTATTTCTGTAAAGTAGGCTGTTAGAATTTTGATTGGTATTGTGTTGAATTTATAAATCAGTTTAGGTAGGATCAACATCTTCACAATATTTAGCCTTCCAATCCATGAACACAGAATGTCTTTCCATTCATTTAGGTCTTTATTGGTTTCTTTTAGCATTGTTTTGTAGTTTTCTGCATATAGGTCCTGTACTTCTTGGTTAAATTGATTCCTAGGTATTTGCATTCCTAGAAGAAAATGAAGAAAGCTTAAATAAATGCAAGGACATTCCATGTTCATGGACTGAAAGACTAGATATCATTAAAATGTCAATTCTACCCAAACAGATTTACAGATTCAATGCAATCCCAATAAAAATATCAACAGCCTTTTTGCAGAAATTGAAACAAACCAATTATCAAATTTGTTTGGATGGGTAAGGGGCCCTTAATAGCTAAAACTGTCTTTAAAAAGAAGAACAAAGTTGGAGGACTCTTACTTCCTGACTTTAAAGCATAGTACTTAGCTTCAGTGCTAAAAACAGCATGGTACTGGTGTAAAGAGAGTTTGACCAGTGGAACCATATCAAGAACTTAGATATAGTCCCTCACATCTTTGATCAGGTGATTTTTGACAAGGCTGTCAAGTCCTCCCAACTGGGCCAGAGGAGCCTATTCAACAAATTATGCTGGGAGAACTGGATATCCATATCTAAAAGAAAGAAAGAGGAACCTTATCTCATACCTTATACAAAAATTTATTCCGTATGGATCAAGGACTGAAGTATAAAAATTAGAACCATAAAACTCTTAGAAGAAAATGTAGGGAAACATCCTTAAGATGTTGTGCTTGGCAGGAATTTCTTAAACCTTACACCCAAAGGATGAACAACAAAAGGAAAAATAGATGAATGGGACCTCCTCAAAATTAAACACTTTTGCACTCCAAATGACTTTTTCAAAAGCATGAAAAGGCAGCCAATTCAATGGGAGAAAATATTTGGAAATCACATATCTGATAAGAGTTTAATATCCATGATATATAAAGAGATACTATAACTCAACAATAAAAAGACAAACTACCCATTTAAAAAATAGGCAAAATACTTGAATACACATTTGTCCAAAGAAGAAATACAAATGGCGAAAAATCACATGAAAAAATGTTCAGCATCACTAGTGATTAGGGAAATGCAAATCAAAACCACAATGATATAACATTTCCACCTATTAGAATGGCCACTATTAAAAAGTCGGAAAACTACAAGTGTTGGAGAGGATGTGGAGAGATTGGAATGCTTTTTTATTGTTGTTGGGAATATAGAAAGGTACAGCCATTGTGGTGGACTGTTTGGCAGTTCATAAGGCAGCTGAATATAGACTTGCCATGTGACCCGTAATTACCACTACTAGGTATTAACCCAGAAGAAGTGAGAGCAGTTACATGAACAAACATCTGCATACCAATGTTCATAGTGGCATTATTCACAGTTGCCAAAAGTTGGAAACAACCCAGGTGTCCATCAACTGATGAATGGATAAACAAATTGTGATGTATACACATGATGGAATATGAAAAACAAAGACAACATGGATGAGCCTGGAGGACATTATATTGAGTGAAGCAATTCAGACACAAAAGGACAAATACTGTATGATTGTGCTATTACGAACAAAATATATTGTGCAAACTCCTGGAGATGATAATTGGAATATAGATGACTGGAAAATAGAATGAGGGTAGAGAATGGAAAGCCCAGGGTTAAACTGTGCAGAATTGGTGAAAAAGGTTGTTTGTCAGTCTTTGGAAATGAATAGAAGCAGTGAAAGCACATCATAGTGTTTGTAACTAGCAGAGGTATGACTGGTTGAAAAGGAATGTCTAAGGACATGTATGTTAGTAGAAGAAAATCTAAAAAATATAACATGGGACTGTATAACAAAGTGAAACCTCATTTGAAATATGAGTATGAGTAATATTTCATATATAAGACTTTTTACAATATACAAATACAAATAAACTAGAGAGATGGAAACAGAATAGCAGCTATGTACAGCAGGTCAAGCCTAGAGAGATTGAGAGGTGATGAGTTTTTACTTGTTTGCCTGTTTTTTGTTTTTTATTTTTAAAATTATTATTGGAATAATGAAATGCTCTAATAATGAGCGAAGTGATGAATGCACAACTATGTGATTATACCTAATACCATTGATCATAATCTTTGGATGGATATATGCTGTATCAATATGTTTCAATAAAATTGATTTGCCTGAAAACACAACAATGGGTACCATATCACACCTTATAGAATGGCCATTATTGACAAAACAGGAAAGGATGTGGAGAAACAAGAACGCTGTTTAACTGTTGTTTGGAATGTAGAATGGTGCAGCCTCTGTGGAAGACAGTTTGGATATACTTCAGGAAGCTGAATATAGAACTGCAGTATGATCTAGTAATCCCATTACTAGGAATATACTCAGAAGCCTGAAAGCAAGGACACGAACTGACATTTGCATACAGATGTTCATAGCAGCATTAGTCACAATTGCTAAAATATGGAAACAGCCCAAGTGTCCATCAGCCTATGAATGGATAAACAAAATGTGGTACATACACACAATGGAATACTATTCACCTGTAAGAAAAAATGAAGTTGCGATGCATATGACAACATGGATGAACCTTGAGGACATTAATTTGAGTGAAATAAGCCAGACTCAAAAGGATATATATTGTATGGTCTCACTAGAATGAACTAAATATAGTGAGTAAACTCACAAAAGTAAACTCAAGAGTATAGGTCACTAGGAGTTAGAATGTAGGTTGACAATGGGAGCTGATGCTTAATGTATGTAGAATTTTTAAAATTTCTTTTTATTTTTTTAGGAGGTGTACTGGGGATTGAACTTGGGACCTCATAAATGGGAAGCAGGGAAATGGATGTGGCTCAAGTGATTGGGCTCCTGTCTACCATATAGGAGGCCCAGGGTTCGATTCCTGGGGCCTCTTATTGAAAGGCAAGCTGGCCCACGGGGAGAGCTGGCTCATGTGGAGTGCTGGCCCATGCGGAGTGCTGGTCCACGCAGGAGAGCTGGCCTGTACAGAGCTCTGGTGCAGCAAGATGATGCAACAAAAAGAGACACAGAGGAGAGACAGTAAGAGATGCAGCAGACCAGGTAGTTGAGGTGGCATAAGAGATTGAGCATCTTTCTCCCACTCTGGAAGGTTCCAGGGTTGGTTCCTGGTGCCACCTAAAGAGAAGACAAGCAGGCACAGAAGAACATACAAAGAGCAGATTGCAGGTGCAAAACAATGGGAGTGGGGGCGGGGGGGAGAAATAAATAAATTTTAAAATTTTTAATTAAATTTAAAAAATTCAAAAAAGGGAAGCAGGCGCTCAACCTCTGAGCCACAACCCTCCCACTATAGAATTTTTCATAGGGTTTATTGTAAAAGTATGGAAATGAATAGAGTTGATGGTAACACATTATAGTGAGCATAACTCACTAACACTGCTGATTTATCAGTGAGATTTTGGCTGAAAGGGGTAGTCTGTAGATGTAAATGTCAATTGAAAGAAAGCTAGTGGATAATATAGGGACTGCATAACTGATTTCAGTGGTGGATGAAGATTGTGGTTAATAGTATAGAAATAAGAATGTTCTTCTTTTCCAAAGGGCTAAGAATATGGTGATACATGGGAAAATTACAACTAATGTAATTTTTGGATGATAGTCAACAGTAATATTGTAATATTTTTGAAGCAATGTCAAGATATTTCAGTACTAAAGGGACAACAATAGGGGAGTATAAGGAATTTATGGGATTTTTCCTTTTGGAGTAATGAAATGTTTTAAAATTGACTGCGGTGATGACAGCACAACCCTGATGAAAATGAGAGCCATTGTAAAATGGATTGTACAAAGCATGGGATTGTATAAAACAGGGAATCCTGTGGTAGAAGGTGGACTGTAGTTAGCAGAACAAATATGAGAACATTCTTTTATGAACTATAACATATATGTAATACTAATACAGGCTGTTAATAATCATGTGGGTTGGGGGAGAAATACACCAAATGTAAAATTTTGGCTATATTTAGTAGTAGTACTTTCATGATGCTATTTCATAGTTTGTAACAAATGTTTAACAACAATGCAAGGTTTTGGTGGTGGGATAATGTATGGGATCCCTGTATGATGGTATGTATGTTTGTTTTGTAAGTGCACAACTTTTACTATATACTTACTGTTTATGTATGTTCATATATGAATTATATAATACTTCAATAAAATAAAATATAAAAAAGAATATGTTCATTTTCCACATATTTGTGAATTTCTCATTTCTCCCTCTGTTATTAATTTCTAACTTCATTCCATTCTGGTCAGGATAAATACATTGTATGATTTCAATATTTTGGAACTTATTGAGACTTGTTTTGTGACCCAACATATAGTATATCCTGGAGAATGATCAATGTGCCCTCGGAAAGAGTATTTCTTCTGTTTTTGTTGATTGAAGAGTTCTATATGTGTCTGTTAGGTCTAGTTGGTTTAGAGTATCATTCAAGTCTTGTACTCCCTTATTGATCTTCTGACTGGATGTTCTATTCATTATTGAGAGTGATGTATTAAAATCTCCTACTATTAATGAGACCCGTCAATGTCTTCGAGTTCACTGAGTCTTTCTTCTGCCTGCCGCAGTCTGCTTTTGAAACTCTCCTGGGCATTTTTCATTTCAGATTGTGGTCTTCAACTCCAGAGTTTTGTAGTTTTAGCTCTTATATTTGGGCCCTTGATGATTTTGAGTTAATATTTGTATATGGTATACAGTACAGTTCTATCTTCATTCTTTTACCTCTGAATAGCTAGCTTTTCCAGCACTATTTGTTGAAGATACAGTTCTTTCCCCACTAAGTGGACCTGGCACTCTTGCCAAAAATCAATTGGCCATAGATATGTAAGTTTATTTCTGGACTTTTAGTTCTATTCCGTTAAGTCTATTTGCCTGTCCTTGTGCCGGTACCACACCGTTTTCATTACTATAGCTTTGTAATAAATTTTGAAATAGAAAAGAGTGAGGCCTCTAGCTTTGTTCTTCTTTTTCAAGATCGTTTTGAGTATCCATATTAATTTGATGATTGGCTTTTCCATTTCCACAAAGAAGACTTTGAATTTTTTATTGTGATTCCATGACTCTGTAAATCACTTTGTATAATATTGATATCTTAACAAAAATAATTTTTCCTATTTAACTTAGTTTTTAAATAGGTAATGACAATTATGTTTTTAAAAATTTTGTTTTTATATATAAAGGCATATGTTATTTTTTGAACAAGGTTTGTTGAAATTTTAGTATGTAATTTTAACTTTTTATTTTGATATATTTTTCCACTTACAGAAAAGTTACAAAATTAATATAAAGATCTTTTGCATATCATTTATGGAGATTCACTAATTTAAAATTTTATGCCATATTTACTTCATTATGCTTTCTCTATATGCATATTATTTTCCAAACCATTTGAGAGTAGGTGGAGTACATTTTGTCCTATTATCCCTTATTCCTTAATTATGAATGAAAGAATTTTTGAAAATAGTTTTCTAATTGAACTGTTTTGTAGGTTGACCGATATAATACAGAAAATGTTATTCAATATGAACATTTCAAAAATATTTTAGTGTTGCCTTTTAGTCTTAAAAGTTTCCCAGTCTGGACAATAAATTATATGGTTACTCTAACAACAAGATTGTAATTGACACTCAATAAATATTTGTTGAATTTGTATTTGACCTCCTGTGTCCAATGTTGTCTTTCAACTTCATGGTGTGTTCTAACATCTCGTGATTCACACTTGCATTCTCTGTGTCATGTACATGCCTAGCAAAACAAACAAAAAGCAATAAACAAAATGGACAATCTATAGAAAAGTGGGATAATGCCTTGGATTCCTTGCCTAGTCACTTCTTTAAGTCATGACGATTAATGAGTTATTGGGACTATAATCTTTTCTTTATTTTGTGAACATAGTGGAAAGTAAATTGTTTTCTCCAACTAAATCAAGGACAAAACCTTGTTTTTATTTTTTATTTTCAGAAAATCCACCTTTTAAGTTTTGCAGTTCTGTGTATCTAGTGGTTTATATAATTTTTGTAATCTATACAGGTATTTTGTATAAGTAGCTAAAGTGTAGGGATTACAAAATCTTGTTGCTGTTAATGTTGGTTTTAGATTTTTGTACATTTTCCTTAATGATGGTGTGTGTTGCTTTGTGGAAGAGAATATTGGACTGAGATGTATCTGCAACATCTAAAGTTAGGCCACAGCTCTGGTGCTGTTGAAATCTAGGCTTAAGTTTTTTTAAGTTTTGAAGCCAAGGTGATTGTGCCATGTAAAAAAGAACCTCAAATAAATTCTAAATCCTTTTTAAAAGTTTAAAAAAATGCATTAAGGGAGTTATATTCTATTTAATTCCTTTTTATTTTAGTATTCCAAAGAAGCCAATAATCTCATTGAAGAATGTGAACAAGCTGAACGGCTTGGAGCTGTGGATGAATCTCTGAGGTAGAATTTTTCAGCATTATTTTATGTTTCTTTCATGCCAAATATTAATTTAAAAAATAATAACCTTAATTATTTCTTTGAAGTGAGGAAACGCAGAAGGCTGTTCTTCAGTGGACTAAGCATGATGATTCATCAGACAACTTCTGTGAAGCTGATGGTATGTTATTTTTATAGTGTTTATATATGTTTAAAATTATACCTAAAAAAGTAATTCTTTTAAAGTTATTTTTAAAAATAAATAATTTCTTTTAAAAATTTCTTAAACTTTTAAAATAAAATATACGTAAATTAGTTTATATATATATATATATATATTTAAAATAGCTCAGTTTTGGAAGAGTTTTTATATAGCCCCATTTTGGAAATTGTAGAAAATATTTTATACAACTTAGTTTCTGAAAAAAAAAAAAAAATCCACCTTTGAAGTTTTACAGTTCTGTGTATCTAGTGGTTTACATATTTTTGGTAATATATTCAGGAATTTTGCATTAGTAACTAAAATGTGGGGATTACAAAATCTTCTGTTATGTTGGTTTTGGAGTTTTGTATATTTTCCTTAATGATGTTGTGTTGTTTGGTAGAAGAGTATATTGGACTGTGAGATGTGTCTTCGACATCTAAATTTAGGCCAGAGCTCTGGTGATGTTGAAATCTAGGAGCCTTAGAACCCATTAGAACGCTTTAGTCAAGATTTAAGAGGAAATGGATATGGCTCAAGCGATCCCGCTGGTGCTTCCTAAAAAGACCAACATACAACAAACAGGCACAGCAAATGTAAACAATGAGGGAGTGGGGAGAGATAAATAAATAAAATAAATCTTAAAAAAAAAAAAAGATTTAAGGGTTCTTCTGTTCTTCCTTTTTCTAAGTTGAATTGTTAGTTTTTTAATTGATTAAGCAAAATCAAATCAAATCTAGTTAAGGTTTGGTGTCCTTTTATGGCCCTTTTAGAACTGATTAAAGATCTTTAAAAAATTAGTGCAAAGAATGATATAGCTCATACTACTTATAAGTCTGAAATCCTCAAAATAGAGAAAGAAAAGGGGTAAAGTACTTATTTTTAAGTTTGTGGCTGCTTTTTTGGAAAAAAACTATATGCTTTCTTTAATTAAAAACACACAAACTATATGACCTTGTTATGGCAAATACATAACTACTATCCTATATTCCTAATTCTAAAATCTGAAAACTGAACTTTCCCCCCTAAGTTTTACAGACTCATTTAGTGTAAATATTCATATATTTCAGTGCAGAAATATTTGTGTTTGATTCAGGGGTCCTGTTCCAGCCCCCACTGGGGTTAATACTCAATATATATTGCATGTACTATACTACCTTTTTAAAATCTGAAAAATTCTTAATTCACATTTAGCCCCAAGGGTGTTAGATTAGGGACTCTTGACCTATACCAAGATTTTGACTAGTAAAGCAAGGGGATAAAATCCACCCCCACTTTTTATTTTGCCGTCTTGTCCTCAAGGATTCTTTGGCCTTAAACATTATTATGTAAGATAAAATGAAATTTATAACATTCAGCAATATTTTAGGCCTGCAATGTTAAAGAAAATAATGGTAAGGAATAAAAAATGTATGTAAATGGCAGGTGGAGTACAGAGGGTATTTTATAAATCACAATTAGAAATCTGAGATTTTGTCACATGGCAAAATATAGATTTATAGTAACATTTATTTTTTATAAAGTTGGGGAGAGATGAAGTGTTTGTCATAAATAAAATTATGAGGCAACTAATGTTTTTGTCTTTAATTATCCAGAGTAGTAAACATCATTTTAATCATCTTTTCATGGTTAGTTTTCTGTCTTAAAGTGCTAGATACTGAGCATATTTATATATATATAGTTTAAAAATCAGGGTTATTTTTATGAATTTATTGTAATTAGCTAGACTATGGCAATGCCTTTAGTATTTGAGATGAACAGCTGATTTCATGCTAATGTGTTTTTTTAAGTTCTAATGCTTACTTTTTCTAGTTATTTTAATTGCTGCTTCTGCCTTGGGCTCTCAGTTATTTCTAGATGCTGTCATTGTGCTGCTTCTAGAAGCAACTTTTGTCCTAATTTATGTCTTTAAAATACTGTGAATTACAAGGGGAAAATAGTTTCATTTTTTGTTGTTGTTTTGTTTTTAATAAGAGGAAGTAGGTACTCTTGAGAGCTTGATGGACTCTTTTATAAGCATCTTTGTGTTTAGATTTTTGTCATCTCCTTTTCTTTTGGCCATTTTTACTCACTTCTTTTGTTGGTTCACACTGAAGCTTTTTGTAGATAAGTGAAGTATTGCTGTGATCATAAGTAATTCCCCAATGCAAACAGGAAGACTAGGGGCCATCATTTTGTAGCAAAAGCATAAAACATTATATAAATCTTTAGGATATATTAGAGACAAAAAGGAAAAACCAATATTCCACCAATTGTATATTTTTCATCTGTGTATATATTTATAAAAATCTTTGTAATTGACCTTTCTATAATGCTCACTTTTTATGTTATTAAATAACCTTTGTTTTTAATAATTTTATTGGTCATAAAATGGTTTATTAAGATGTATCTAACACCAATACTACTAGCTAACGTTTATTTTACTCTTACCATTGTTCTGAGCACTTTGCAAATCTCAACTTTAATTTAAGTCTCACATGAACACTATGAGTATTATCCCCATTTTACACACGATGACATCAAGGCATGGAGATTTTACGTAACTTGCCCAAGGACACATAGGGAACAATTGATAGGCCCTGGATTCTAACCCAGGTGGCCTGGATCCAGAGCCCATACCCCTATCTGCTATGCTATGTTGGGCATTTAGGTTGCTTCCAGTTTTCTCTTTTATGTATAATACTGACACAAATATCCTGCATATAACTTTTTGCATATTTAGGGTTATATATTTGGAACAGCTTGTTGTAGATCCCATTGGCGGCCATCTAAGAGGAGAGTATTTGGTAAAAAGCAGTGTACAGTAATGAAGTCTCATTTGAAATATAGGATTGGTACTAATACTTTTTCATTTGCTTTAGCTACTAATGTTGTAACTGCTTGTAGTTAATGTGGGAAGGAAATGTGTAATATAGTCTTTTTTCTTAATAACCAATCACATTTTATTTATTTATTTATTTATCCCCCCTTTGCTGCTTGTGCTCGCTGTGTCGATTTGCTTTGCATTTTCCTGTGTCTGCTTGTCTCCCTTTGTTGCGTCATCTTGCTGCGCAGCACGGGCCTGCTTGCCTTCACCCCAAGGCTCTGTTGAATCAAACCTGGGCCTTCTGTGTGGTAAATAGCAGCCCAACCACTTGAGCCACATCTGCTTCCCCATAGATACTTATCTTTTAAATGATTTCTTAAATCAGGATGCTTTTTGTTGTAATGAGTGCATACATTTAATGTGGTTCTGTTTGTTCCTCCCGCCTGTTCTTCCTTCCTTTTTCCTGAAAAGTTGTTTTAAAATCCTTGGTGTGCCTTTAAAAACCTTAGTGGTGGCTTAGAACCACTGTAATACAGTCTTGTATACTAACTTTCTAAGGTAACTGAAGAAAAGAAAGACTTAATAAAATATTTAATTTTACAGACATACAGTCCCCTGATGCTGAATATGTAGATTTACTCCTTAACCCAGAGCGCTACACGGGTTATAAGGGACCAGATGCTTGGAAGATATGGAATGTCATCTATGAAGAAAACTGTTTCAAGTATGTCATTTTCATTTAGAAATTCCTGTAAGAAGTAGCAATTTCTCTTTATAAACAAATGAACAAAATCATAATGATTTAAAATTACAAATCGGGAGTGGGTATACTCAGTGGTTGAGCACCTGCTTCTCACGTATGAGGTCCTGGTTTCGATCCCCAGTGCCTCCTAAAAAAAAAAAAGAAATTACAAATGAAATTTGTTCAAGGATGCATTTGGATATAGAAACGTAATTATTCATTCTTTCAGATCCCCTCTGATTTGGTTAAAACTCCACAAATGAGTTTCAACAGATATTTTTATTTTCTTTAAAAGACTTAGACTTTTAGACCTTTGTGGGAGTATTGTAGTCACTCAGAAAATGTTCTTGAGTGGACAATAGGATCTCATGTTATTGCCAAAATATCCTAGAGCCAGAGAGGTTTAAATTTCCAAAGATCATAGAATTAGTGTCAGGGTGTAGGTTAGAATCGACAACTCCTAATTCTCTTTCAAATGCTCTATTCTTCCCTTTCTGTGGCTAGAGTTATTTTTTCTTAACTGCATTAAAGTCAAAATTAAATTTAATTCAGAGAATAATTATAATAGCTAATCTTT
>PVKH010041208.1:0-10971 GCA_004027955.1 Chaetophractus vellerosus
ACTGTTTAAACTATGTGAAGGTATGTATAATTTTCATAAAAATTAAAGCTGAATTTTAAATAGCAAAGGAAAATAGCAAAGGAACCACAATGAGATACCTACTTCACACCCACTAGGATGGCTATTTATTTTAAAAATGGAAAATAAGTGTTGGCAAGTGTATTAGTCAGCCAAAGGGGTGCTGATACAAAATACCAGAAATCTGTTGGTCTTTATAAAGGGTATTTATTTGTGGTAGAAGTCCACAGTTATCAGGCCATAAAGCATAAGTTACTTCCCTCACCAATGTCTTTTGCCACATGTTGGAGCAAGATGGCTGCTGATTCTGCCAGGGTTCAGGCTTCCTGGGTTCCTCCTTCCTGGGACTTGCTTGTCTCTGGGCTCAGCTACTCTGCTATCTCTACAAGGTTAGCTGTAGACTATGAGGCAAATGGCTCGTCTCTATCCCGGGGCTTTCTCTCCTTCCTCACCACCAAGCTCCTCCGTCTGCTGGCCTCCCCGGACTTCAGCATCAAAACTTGAACATCAGACCTCCAACTCAAAACTATTCCCACTCTGTCCTTTGCCTTACCTTTTATATTTGATTCCCCACCCACCAAGGAGTGGGGCTCAATGCTCTACTGACATGGCTCAGCCAACGACCAAATCATAACTTAATCATGCCCAGATTAACAGACCAGTTTACAAGCATAATCCAATATCTATTTTTGGAATTCATAACTGTATCAAACTGCTACAGCAAGGATGCAGAGAAAGGGGAATCCTCATACACTGCTGGTGGGAATATAAAATGGTACAGCTGTTGTGGAAAAGTTTAGCTTTTCCTCAAAAAATTAAACACAGAATTATCCTATGACCCAGCAATACTACTCCTAAGTATATACCCAATGGAATTGAAAGCAGCAACTCAGATACTTGAACACCAGTGCCTGTTGCAGCATTACTCACAAGAGCTGAAAGGTGGAAACAACCCAAATATCTATCAACAGATGAATGGATAAACAAAAAATGATATGTATGTACAATGGAGTGTTATTCAGTCATAAAAAGGAATGAAGTGATGCAAAGTTAAAACATTATGCTAAGTGAAATAAGCCAGACACAAATGAGCAAAAATTGTATGATTTTTACTTTATATGAAATATATAGGGGAAACAGATGTGGCTCAAGCAATTGAGCTCCTGCTTACTACATGGGAGGTCCTGGATTCGGTTCCCTGTGCCTCCTAAAGAAGATGAGCAAGACAGCGAGCTGGTGTGATGGGCTGGCATGGCGAACTGATGCAACAAGAGACACAAGGAGGAAAAACATAAGGAGAGATACAACAAAGCAGGGAGTAGAGGTGGCTCAAGTGATTGGGTGCCTCCCTCCCAGATGGGAGGTCCCAGGTTTGGTTCCTGGTACCTCCTAAAAGGAAGAGAAGCACACAGCAAAACAGACACAGCAAATGCAAACAATGATGGGGTGGGGAGAAATAAATAAATAAAATAAATCTTAAAAAAAAAAAAAAAGAAATATATAGTATAAGCAAATTCATAGGAAGAGAAAATAGGTTACAGGTTCCTTGGGGCTAGAGGCAAGGAATTGAGGGAGATACCCCTTAATGGATACAGAGTTTCTGTTATGGGTGATGAAAAGTTTTGCTAACAGATGGTGATGACGGTAGCACAGTATTGTAAATGTAATTAGTGCCACTGAATTGTACACTTAAAAATGGTTAAAATGGCAAATGTTATGGGGTGTGTATGTGTGTGTGTGTATGTATGACCACAGTAAGAATAAACAAATTTTTGTATTAAAAAAAAAAAAAGTCCATTCCCCCTGCCTCCAAATAGCAGAGGACATTTGAGAAGGGTGAAAACTAGGAAATTTTGCTGTAGAATAGCAATAAAAATTCAAGGACTAATTATAGGGATTATCTAAAAATAATGAAGTATCATTACTAGGAAGTTGAAACTTGATCAATTTTTGGGGTATTTCATTTGTTTTTGGAAGTTAAGCTTTCATACAGATAAATAGCCCCTTGGGATATGTAATAGGTATTCCTAAAACATCTTTAAAATGAAAGTCCATATTTAAACCCTTTCTTCCCGTTAAAATATACTATAAAAATATAGTTTTATTAGAGAAGTTGTGAACTTACAAAACAATCATGCACATGTGTGGAATTCCCATATAACACCCCTCCACCAACATACTACATTGTTATGGAACATTTGTTACGCATTATGAAATATCATCGTCAGACTATTATCACTAACTATGGGCTATGGCATATATTTGGTGTAGTTTTTCCATAATCCCCTATTGTTAACACAATACATCTTTGACATTGATGGAAGAATATTACAGTATTGCTGTTAACTATAGTCTATAGGTTATATTAATTTTATTTTCCCATGCTTATGCTATATTACATAGAAACAAAGGAGATAAATAAATTTCAGGTTATTTTTAGTGAAATGCTTCATAAGGAATATTTATACTACAGGATAGTGTGAATGTTCCAGTGTAGGATTTTATACCACAATGATTTTAACAGATAAGTTTAATAATTTATATGAAATTGAGGCAGTTGTGAACTTGGACATCTTTTCTTGTTGATAAAGCATTCTGTGAGTTATATTTGTGCCTTTAACAAATTATTGAATTGTTTTTTGCATATGATTTTAAGTACATGTGTATGTATATACCTTGCTTAGGGAATAACTTTAATATATATGGTCGTTGTATAGGAAAATGATTTAAGGCTTCTCTAATCAAAAAGAAGTGAAATTAAATTGGGGCTCCTGTGCTTCAGAGAAAGGAAGAATTTTCCTCTCATTCTACTTTAAAATTAAAACAGGACCATGAAACTCAGAAGTACAAAGTTGGTTTTTTTTGGTTTGTTTTGTTTACGTTTAAATTTGTTCTTCTTTACCATGGAGAGGAAGAAAAAGGGATGACAGAGGAGAAAATGAGAGTGGGGAATAAGAGAGATTGAGAGTCTTAGAACAGAAAAGATAAAATGTTGATGAGCATAAGCCTGGAGGCTTACCAAAAACAAGAGAGGGAGAGGTGTACCCAGAAAGAAGATACCATACGCATGTAGAAGAAAGAATTTTCATGGAGCAGTATCGCCACATAGTAATTTAAGGCTCTTTCTGCTAAAATCTTTTAGAATTGTATTTTTTAAGTTATAGGTACAAACCATCACTATTTTGTGCCTTGGGCTTGAAATTACGCTGAAAGTTCCCTCACCCTTATTTAAGTTTCCATTTTCTGGAAATTTGCAATTTTGTAAATTAGTACCATTTAAAACTTTAGGGGCCCGGCTCGATAGCCCAGTGGATAGGGCGCCAGCATACCACACAGGAGGCCCTGGGTTCGATTCCCGGGGACCTCTCCTAGTGGGCAGACCGCCTTGAGAATGGCAAGCTGCCATGGGCAGGCCGGAGCCACCGTGGGCAGGGCAAGAAGCTGCCACGGACATGGCAAGAGCCGCCGCGGGCAGGGCAGGTCGCCCGCGGATGGAGCGCAGCCAGCCACCCGCGAACTGGAAGCCGGCCGTGATCAGACGCAGAGACCGCCCACAAGCGGGGAAAGCCGCGCCTGCGCAGTGACCACTCTCGGCGCGTCGCCGCAGCGGGGGGAAGGGGAGATATGTAATAAAATAAATAAATTTGTAAAAAAAAATAAAAATAAAAAAATAAAACTTTAGGCATTATTCTGTCCCTCCTCTGGTAACTATACTTAGTGTTTGTGTTCCAAAATTGTTAATGAAAAGGGAATAATTAAGAACTTAAGGACTAATAATTGAGAAAAGTAATAACTTTATAACATAAAGCCTTTTAAAATATAGCTTATCTATTATTAAGAAAGAATTGTTTTTCAGATTATCTTACTTTATTATCTTTTTCTTTTATCTTTGTATTTTTATTAAAGGTGGGAACAGAGAAAAGATCCTCATGGTAGAACCTATTATGTAGATCATAACACCCGGACAACCACATGGGAGAGACCACAGCCTTTACCTCCGGGGTAACAAACATCTTTGTGCATCTTCAGTTGTGCTTTATTACATGTGTGATTTTAAATTTTATTTGGTACAGCATAACGTATTCATCTTGCATATTAAATTTCCTTACCGAATTGGTCTGTTTGAATAAGGAATGTTGATAAAAGAGATATTTGTTGTATTTTATTTTTTACAGCTAGTCTGAAGGGCTTCCTTAAGAGATTGTCAGACATTAACATGAGTTACTGAGAGAAGTTGCAGAACTCAAATTCAGTCATTATTATATTTTAAGAAATGAAAGATAACCGTTACAGCCGAAAAGCCGGCCAAGAACCTGGTCACAATGTCATATTTGAAACTCGTGTATTCAAAAGAATCCCTGGATACCTCCAAACAGAAAGGTCTCCCTGTTGGCTCCCTGAACGCCGACAGGTAAAGGTAGAAAGGCAACCAATCGGGACAGCAGATAGCTGAGATCCCACCTTAATATGGGGGCGGGGGGAGGAAAGGCCTCAAAAAGACATACCCTGGGGTCCCATTTGCACATCTCACCCTGCAGCACTCCCACACACATCTTAGGTGTATACTCTTTTTTTCTCATTTCTCAATAAAGTCTTTTTACTGGCCTCGAAAAAAAAAGAAATGAAATGAAATGAAATGAAAGGCATGTAAAAGACAGTTTAGGTGTATGGTTCTCTATAGCTATCTAAATTATGTAAGTTCAAAGGTTTATGACACATGATTAAATTAGAGTGTGTCAAAATAATAATCTACAAAGATTGCTACAAGTAAAATTTTATTATATTATGGCTAAAATCATTATAGGAGATTTTAAATGAATAAGAACGTTTCTGTTAATATAATTTAAGCTCATGCTATTAAGCTGTCTTTCAGGGCCTTTCACCAATTGATTTTCCTTTACTTCTGTATTCTTATCTTTCACAGCATTTTACAGAAGCTGGACTGAGAGCTAGTGAATTATACTCTGAATTCCCCACAGACACACTGCTTGTGCCTGCAGTTTCTCCCTCTTGTCTTTGCCACTCACTATCTGGCCTTCCAGACTCAACTTAAATTCCATTAATATAAAACAGAATTCAAAAAATTTAAGGCAGGGAATGTATTATTTTTGTGAGATATTTCCTTTTTATGGAATAAAACACTGTATTGAAAGGTTCTTTAGATAGTTAGGTGTGGCAAGGATGAGTGACACTAGAGATGTATGAAAGAAAAGTTTATTAGTACTCACAGTTCCTAGAACATAGAGGAGCAGCAGGCCTCACAGCGTCCCTCTGGGTAACACGTCAGGAGCATGGGCTCAGCCAAAGCCAAGCAGGTGGGGAGCACGAGGTGCACAGTGCACCTGGGGACTCTGCCCTTAGAGTGTTCAATGGGTAGAGCTGTAGCTATTGGTCAAGCAGAAGTGGGTATTTAGGGGAATTTTTGGAGGGATGTGAACCTAGGTAGGACATGGGGAAGAGAGAGAGAAGCTGTTTATCTTGTATAAACAGGTGTCAGGGGTGGTCATTGAGGGATATAACTATGGGGTCTAAGGTGGGGAGGCATCATGATGGTGAGAAAAAGCTGCTATACTATTTTAGTTTACTGCAGGCTCCCTGGCCTTGATCCTACAGTGTTAATGAGAACTTACCACTGGAAGCTATGGACCCAGTATGTCAACATGGCATAACAAAGTTCATTTTAACTATAGCGGATCACCAAGTTACAGTCATTCGTTTAACCCATTGAGTGCTATAAGGTGGGGTTGATTTCACTGATGCTATTGTCTAAAAGTCAGGCTGGGACTATCTCTTTCATTTATCTCTAGAGCCTGTTATAGCTCTCCACTCTAAAACTTATATTACCTTATGTATTTTATGTCCTGAGTTGTATTTTCAGTAATAAGTTAGAATTGATTGCTGAAAGGATTCTGATATTGTTGTATAAAGTAACAACAAAATTGGTTTAATTACTATACCTGCTCTAGATGTGTGAAAGTGGTGGGAGTTCAATGAACTCTGGAGGATAGGTAGAATTCTCTTGGTGGAGAAATAGGGAAGGACATTGTGTTGTGAGGGAATATTAAAACAAAGATTGTATGATGGGATGAAACGAGGACAAAAAGCTATTTAAGAAAAAAAAAAGTTCAGTTAAAACCTTGAATTTGGGCAGTGGCTGGCAGGGCAGATTGCTAGATATGCATAGAGCACTCAGAAAATGCTCATCGAAAAAAGGAGAAAGGGATCATGGATCATTGTAGGAGCTGTTCAGTCTATGAGCTCTGTTTTAGAGAGCCCTTAGAAATCATGTAGTAGCAGTAATTCAGTGAAGATAAATAGCAAGTTCCCTGTTCATCATTACCCTGAAAAAAAAATCAATATTTACATTCTTTTAAAGTAGTTTTTCACATCTTCGACTTGATTTTTAAATAATTTGACTGAAGTATTAACTGAATACTTTTCACTTTCCATTTTATTATTTTTTTGTTTTAGTTTTCTGTGTTGGTTTTTGTTTTTGTTTTCTGAGGTTCTGGAGGCTAGGGATTGAACCCCAGACCTCACATGTGGGAAGCCTGCACTCGACCATCGAGCCACATTGGCTCCCCTGAGTTGGCCTTCTCATTTGTTTTGCTTGTTGCTGGCTTTTTCCTTTTTTTTTTTTTTTTTTTTTTTAGGAGGCACTGGGAACTGAAACCCGGTCCTCCCATGTGGGAAGCAGGCACTCAACCGCTTGAGCCACATCTGGTCCCCTATTTTATTTTTGATAGTTGGGAAAGAAGAGTCGATGATCGTGGAAGAGTTTATTACGTGGACCATAACACCAGAACAACAACGTGGCAGCGGCCTACCATGGAATCTGTCCGAAACTTTGAACAGTGGCAGTCTCAGCGGAACCAATTACAGGGAGCTATGCAACAGTTCAACCAGAGATACCTCTATTCGGTAATTAGCAAATCATAAGATGTTAATACAACATTTTCTCTCAAGTGTTTGCCATTTTCTACTTTGGTGATTTTTTAAAAATGTTACAGGCTGTATTTCAAGGTATTTTTTAGTTAATCTTTAATAAGCCCTTAGCTGTTTCTGATACATATAACTTTAAATTTTTAAAAACTATCCAAGTTTACTAATATAACTATTATCAGTTTTTTTTCCTTATTAAGGATAGTTTCATAACTGCTGTTTTTAAAGAAAACAATATGCCTTTATCAATTCCCTATCCTCTGCCTATGAAGCAAGTATTTTGTTTGCTTTAAATGAAACCAGTTATGATTTTACTTAGGGCCAGACTTTGCCACATTCTAGCTATTCTGATTCCCATCCCAGCTTCTAAAACACAGCTCTTTCATCTCTTTTGACCTACCAAAAATAAAGATAACTCCTGGAATTAGAGATAGCTTTGTCCAAAAACATCTCATGCTGTCTGGAAATTCAACCAATTGGTGATTTATTTATTGCTATAAGCTAACATCCACAAGAGGAGTGTGGGGGGAGAAGAAACTGTGTTAAATGGGTTTGATTGTAGGAGGTAGAAAAGATAAATTTTAAGTACTGAGTTGTCTCTAGATAGTGTTTGGGGGCATCTTGAAGAAGTCCAGAATGTAGAGGTTAGCAGATAGAAAGGAAGTAGGAAAGAGTCATAGAAACAAAATGCAAATTGTTCAAATTCCTGCTGTGGGCTGGCTCTTTCAATTTCTTCAGTGGTTAAATCATAAGTTCTCATTCTCAGGTTGACCCCACTGTCCTAGTTATCTGGCTTATGTAGCCAGCAGGGAGGTAGTGGAGCAACCCAGCTTCCATAGCATCCCTTGCTACCACTAGTTACTGGTTCTTTGGTGACATGTACAGAAATCTGTGGTTAGGTTCCATAGTTTAGCTGTCTGTAGTAAGCAAGAAATTATGTACTGCATTTGTTTTTTCTTTTTTTTGTTTTGTTTTGTTTTTTTGTTTTTCATTCATTTTGCATTTGTTTGGGTTTAGAATAATCTGTATTCATGAAAACCTTGGGAAACAGGACAGAATAAGGTAATCATAAGGTGGTAGGTGTTTAGCAGAAGTGTGTCCTGCAAATAACAGAATATCCTACTTTACAAAGGCCTAAATGGCTTCAGATTTAGTTATTTCATACAACACCAAGTCTGGGTAAATACTGCACTGGCCCTGTGCCATCAGGTACCCAGGTTCTTCCTACCCTTTTGCTCCCTCATCCCTATTGTGCCTCATATCTGCATCTCAAACATATGGAGCTCCTGCCCTCTGGGCCTCATTTCCACAGTCCAGACAAGAAGAAAGAAAAGAAGAAAAAGGAAAATAGCTTTTCCCCAGCAAGCCCTTGCCTTTTTACTTAGAAAGGGATGCCCTCACCAGACTTGTGCCTGTACAGATTGGCCAGCTTTGGTCACTCTACCAACATAGCAGCAAGGGAGGCTTGGGAATGCAGTGTTTTTAGATGGGCAGCTTGCTGCTGCCTCAGACAAAACAAATGTTTGGTTATCAAGGAAGAATGGGTGTAAGTGGATATTGAGTGTGCCGTTTGTGATATCTTTTACAAGGTTATAAAATATTCATCCAAGACTCACATACTTTATTATTAAATGATCTCAAGTAATGGTTTTTATATTTGTCATTCTTTTAAAATTAATGGTAAAATGTTTCCATTTTCTTCAGAATCTGTAGTTGTGGGTTTTAGTAAGCATAAATGTTTTTATATATGTTTTATATATATTAAGATCTTTTATAAGTTCGTTTGTATAAAGGTGATACTAAAGTTAAATATTGGTTTAACTTAGATATTTTAATGGTTCTATCTTAATAATAAATAATATTGCCTCATAATTTTCTATATATGCTCTTCTCCCATCTCATCTTGCCAACTATAGGTTATTATGGAAAGACTAGGGGGTTAAAATACTGTCAATATGTCAATATATTATTTTTAAATCTTTTTAGAAAAATATAAGAATAATTTATCAATTAATTAATTCGTTGTTTCTTGAAATTACTATATCCATATTCCCTTTTTTTTTTTTTACAAATTTATTATAAAATGTGAATCTGCCAAGTGCTTAGTTTATCTCTGCTTTTATATTAACATACTGTATTTCTCCCCTCAACCCCTCTCCCCATCAGGCTTCAATGTTAGCTGCCGAAAACGACCCATATGGGCCTTTGCCACCAGGTTGGGGTAAGCTAATATGTTGTTGGTAAAAATACTTGTAAGGTACAACTAGAAAATAGTTTTTAAATGCTATGTTTACTTTCTTTATTTAGAGAAAAGAGTGGATTCCACAGACAGGGTTTACTTTGTGAATCATAACACAAAAACAACCCAATGGGAAGATCCAAGAACTCAAGGGTATGTACGTGTTACAGCATTACTTAAGGCTTTTATTTATAGATAGAATCAAGTGAACCTGATCTAAATGTTTTTAATACCTGGAAGGTGTTCACCTTGTGATTGTAACTTTATCTTTTAGCCTACAGAATGAAGAACCCCTGCCAGAAGGCTGGGAAATTAGGTATACCCGAGAAGGTGTTAGGTACTTTGTTGATCATAACACAAGAACAACAACATTCAAAGATCCTCGCAATGGGAAGTCATCTGTGTAAGTGAAAACCTGACGCTCTCCTTAGAATTGCTTTTAAATGAGGACATGAGGTTTAGTCTCTAATTTAGCCTCAAGTTTAGTGAAAAATTTTACTTTTTGGTTAAAAAAAAAAACCCTTATCTTCGTGATATACCTCTACCTTATTACAGAATGAGTTTATGGCACATAATTCTTTGATAATAATAATAATGGCAAATATTTATATAGTGAATACCACATGCCAAGGATTCTTATAAGCACTTTGCATATATTAGCTCATTTATCTTCCAACAACCCCTTGAGGTAAGTGTTATTATTTTGAGGTAGGTACTGTTATTTTCCAAGTAAGGAAACTGAGAAGTAACAAGCATAAGTAACTTGTGCAAAATGACATGGCTAGTAACCAAGAGTCGATCTTCAGAGTCCCTGCTCTGAGTCACAGACTGCTGTAACAGCAGGGAGTGAGATGTTCAAAGAAATTTAATTTGTCTTAATTAAGCAGCTGACAGATCTCCCACTCATCCTCACTCTTAGATATGATGCCTTTACTTCATTAAGAAAATAGAAGCATCATTAAAAGGTCTCTTGCAAATTCCCACTACCACATTTACCCACCTACCAGCATCTGTCTTCCCTCCCATTCCTGTAGATGAACTGTCATTGTTTCTATGAAAGGCCATAATCCTCCACTGGTATACTAGATCTTTCCCCCACTTTCCCACTTAATTGTTCTAGCGATTACCACTTTTCTATCCTACATCATCAGTTTTTCTGTCTCTCCTGAATTATTTGCATTAGCCTACAAATCTATTTCTCCTAGATTTAAAACAAAACAGCTCTTGGTCTTAGAAATCCATTCAGTGACAATTTGTTTTTAATACTATCCTTTATAGGAAAACTACTTGAAAGAGTTGTCTCTATATTCCGTGTCTGATTTCTCTGTTAAAGGAACTTCCACTAACACTGAACTTGTCAGGGGCACCAGTTACCTCCTCATTGCTCACCTAGAGATTGGCCTGCTGTCCTCCTCTCATTTGATTTACCAAGAACATTTGACACAAGACTCTCTTGGCAAAAATAACCAAGAGTATTACACTTTTCTTGATTTTCCTCTGTCATACTGACCTCATTTCTTCTTCTGTTTTGCTGAGTCCTCCTTTTGCCTCAGCGTCTTTACATTGATGTATGTACCCAGAGTTCTGTCCTTAGTTCTCTTTTTTATCCTCTCCTCTCATGGTGACTCTCATCAAGTATCATGCTCTTGCAAATCTATATGCTGATGACTCACAAATAAAATTTACAGCTCAGACCTCTCATTTGAAATTACACTTCATATATTTAACTACTTACTTGTCATCTCTACATGGATGTCAAAAGTGAACTTCTT
>PVKH010041209.1:0-10977 GCA_004027955.1 Chaetophractus vellerosus
TCAAAGGTGATTTATTATTTGTCTACGGAAGATATTGCAGCTTATAATTGTTTTTCCATTAAAGGGCATGAGATACTGGCCTAGGCAGAAAGATCAAGGAAGCCAAACCCTGCAAACCTGAATGATGACAGAAGAGATGGGGCTTGGTGAAGCTATCCCAATATTGGAAATCTGTCATATCTTGAGTCTAATGTCATAAAAATACCTGTGATATAAATCTATTACTAGGAGAACTAAAACTATCTTTCTTTTCTTATGTTCACTTGGAAATTCATGAAACTAAACTAAAAATAAACTACTAGATTTAACAAAAGAATTTGATAAGGTGGCTGAATATAAGACACATATACAAAAATAAATAATTTTTCTCTATTCTAGCAATAAGTGCACATAGAAAAGGAAATTGTATTCAAAATGGTAACAAAATTATAGAACACTTAATTTAACAAGAAAGGCAAAGGACCTAGATGACTGAAACTATAAAATCTTTTTGAATTCATAAAGCAAACTTAAAAAACAAATTCCATGTTTTTGATGTGAAGACAATATCCTAGAAATGTCATTTGTCTCCAAAAATAATATAAATATATTTTAACTACAATTCCACCCATTTTTGTCATATGGAGAATAACTAACTGACTGAAAATAACCACAACATATTTTTAAAGGATTAATGAGGTGGCAAGGAGGCAGGGGACTTTCTTACCACATATGTACATGTAATAAAGTCAAAATGGTATTGGAATAGGATTTAAAAAAGCAAATCCAGAAATAGATCTGAGTATGTATGGGAATTTAGTATGTAAAAAAATGGTAGTTAATTTATTTGGGAAAGAATAAAGTATTTTGTTAACGATGCCGACACAACTGGCTATGCAATCAAAAGAAAATTAAATTGGATTCCTCTCCAATTTAAAAATACAAGTAAAAATTAAATATTCTCAGAAAAATTGAGGTGATTTTATATACACTCGAGAACATAAACAGTATTGAGAACATAAAACAAACTCAAAAAACTTTCAGTAGTAGAAACCTTCTTAATCAAGATTTTAAGAAAAACATATTTCAATATATAAAAGTTAAACTAATTTTTATGGCAAAAACACAATAAAGAAGGTCAAAAGAAAAACTTTCAATTTTGAAAAATAATCTTTGCAACTTGGGAAATTCAGAGGGTGAAAACCTGTAATCCAAAGAACTCTTACAACTTGAAAGGAAAAGGGGGAAAAAAAAAAGTACCTGGAAAGATGAGCAAAGAACAGGAAAAAGCTTTTTGGAGAAGAGCAAATCCAAATGATCAACAAACCAATAAAAAGAGTTTCAAATGTACCAGTGGTTGGGGAATGCAAATTAAAGTAACAATTATATATTACTTTATAACCTCAATCTGGCAAAAATTACAAAGACTTATGCTATTCATTTTCAGAGTACACCTGAGTAAAAGGATGTGCTCATGCATTGCTGGTAGAACAAAAATTATTATGGCCTTTTTTGGGGGGGGGAATTCAATCCACAATATACACTAAAATTTAAAAATCCATCTGCCCATTGGCCCATGAATCCATCATGTAGAAACAAAAGCACTAGTGTGTAAGGGCTTTTATAATAGCTAATATTTATTGAGCACTTAATATGAGCCAGATATCTTTGTAAAGGCTGCACGTGAGTTACATATTTTTTTATGACCTTCGTATTTTACAAGTGAGGAAACTGATGCACAGAGAAGTTAAAAACTTGTTCAAGGGAACACAGCTAGTAAGTGACAGAGCTAGGACTCAGACCCAGGCAGTCTGCTCTAGAGCCAGGGCTTTTAAAAGCTATGCTAGTCTGCTTAACAAAACAGAAGAGGATGCTTATTTCAGCATCATTTTTAAAGGCACAAACCTAGAAGCAATGCAAATGTCCCTCAGCAGGGGAGTGGTTACATTCATTAACAGGCAGAGCCACACTTCACAGTCAGGTAAGGCATACAAAGACTACATTAGCTCCTTACTAGATGATGGAGGAATTTCCACATGACATTGTTGAGTGAGGAAAGAAGTAGAAAAGCATGAATGATATAATATAAAAATTGAGAAATAATGACCCAAAACTTGGATGGATGGATGGACAGACAGACGGGGAGAGAGGGATTAGTATATGAGTCAGATGAAAAATATGGAGGATTACATCTTAGATTGTCAGCATGGGTCACAGGAGATGAAGTAAGGCGAGAGGAGCCAACCAAACCAGGAAAAGACAAAAAGACTTTTGCCAGGGCTCCTCTAAAAAAGTGCTACATGCTGGCTGGCTTAAACAACAGGAATTAATTGACTCACTATTTGGGAGCCTAGGCGTCCAAAATCAAAGTGTCAGCACGCCATGCTTTCTTGGAAGTCTGTAGTGTTCTAGTGGCGGCTTGCTGGTGGTCCATAAGCCAGTCTCTGCCTCTGTCATGTGGCCACATATCTTCTGTCTCCTACTCTTCTGCTTCTCAGGACTCCAGGCATATTGGATTAAGGCCCATCCTGATTCAGTTTGGCCCCACCTTAAGGAATAACATCTTCAAAGATCCTGTTTACAAATGGGCTCACATCACAGGACCAGGGGTTAGGACTTGAACATACCAGATGTAGTATAATCACATTTATGAATTTATATAAAATTTTATGTGTGTGTACTTTTTAACAAATAAATTAATCTCTAATGGCTAAATTGCCATTGGGTCCAAATGTCTTAGCTTTAGGGAGACAAATGACTTCTCTATGAATTCATCAATGCACAATTATACACCTGAAGGCTTGGTGCTGACTGCTGGGTATCCAACTGTGCTGTGAGCTTCTGGCATATTATAAATGCCATGTGTACATGGGACCACCTTGCTCACCCCACCTCCAGTCTCTTCCATTCTTTAATCAATTTTGCTATAACCTTCCCCATTTCCACAGCACAAAAACCATTAGTCATGCCCCATTGTCTACAGAATGAAGTCCAAATTCCTCAGATTCTCGGTCAGCCCAAGCAGGAGAATGCCTGCCCTGAGATGCCACCTCCCTGTCCTTCTTGCCTCCCACCTATCCCTCTGTCTTCCCTGTGCTTCCATTAAGGCCACTTTCCCCTCCTCCTACTTGCCCCATTATCCCCCCTTTCTCATTCACATAGGCCCGAATCCCACCCACACTTTAAAGCCCACTTTCCTGAAGATAAGTTCATCTTCTCTTGAGTCTTTTCAGAAACAAGTTTTTTTAAACACTTTTAGCTGGGACCCTATTTTCAAATCAAATTCGCATTCAATCCCAATCCACAGAAGAGGTAGAAGTGGAGTCTGGCTCCTCCAAGGAGCAGGGGTGGCTGGTCAGCTGTCCACCTACACTCCTCTCCCTCCTCCCCATCTCTTTGCTCCTGTGCAAATCAGTTTGAAAAAAATACCGTTTTAGTCTATTATCTGAACTTCTCATTCCATCTCTCCCTAGCTACTTCGCATTATAAGGGTCTGTGTTAGCTTTGAAACTGGATCAGGGCAGTGTTGTTTTGTCTTTATTGGCCCTCTACAGCCAGCATGGTCTCTGGCATGCAGGTGGCACCCTTCAGTCCTGACACAGGGTGTCTCATGGCAAAAGGTGATGCCTTCAGTGCCAGGTAAACTGGGTTTAAATACCTGTTCCAACTCTTGGATGCTGTGTGCCTCTCGGTAGTTTTCTTTATCTGAGTCTCAGCCTCCTTGTGTATATAAAGGAGGTGATAATGTTTATTTTGCCTGGTGGTTGCAAAGAAACAGAAAAAGTGACTGGCACCTAGTCTGCATTGGGCAAATGACAGATGTAATTATTCTTGCCTGGAGCATGTGCATAATTTAGAGGGACATCTGGAGGTGTTAGGGAGAGCTAGACTGGTTCCTTTAATCCAGGGTTTCTCAACCTCGGCACAATTGCCATTTGTGACTGGCTAATTCTTGGTTGTGTGGGGCTGTCCTGTGCATTGTAGGTTGTTCAGCAGCCTCCTGACTTCTGCCCACTAGATGCTGGTAGCACCCTCTTCCCCCAAGTTGTGTCAACCAAAACTGTCTCTAGACAATGCCAGATGTCTTCTGGGAGACAAAATAACTCCCCGTGGAGAGCAACTGCCTTCATCTACCTATATGTGGAAAGAGGTTGGAAAGAGAAGTAGGTCACATCGAGGCACAAGACCACCAAAATTTTTGCAGGATAAGGAATACTTCTGTGGGCCTATGATTTTATGAAAACATTTTCAATTTTGGAATAAGTCATGTATGTTAGGTATCCCCACTTATTGGAGCAGCACAACCAATCCTCCGAGTCATGACCAGGTGAAGGCATCGGTACAGACCTGCCTCTGAGTTTTTGCTGTGATTCCTGTCTATTCCATCCAGAAGAGAGTCTCCCAGTTTCCTTCATTTGGCTTCCCATGCCAGTTGATTACTGGACTCTACTAGGGAGAAAAGCTTGGATGCTGGCAAGATTCCTGGGAAGGAAGTTGCTCTAGGGTTTTCAAACCAGCCAACCTTCCAGGCCGGGGAGGTGACCCTGGGTCTGGGAAGCTGTCGCTGGTGAGCTCTCACTGTTGAGCTTCCAAGCTTGGTGTCTGGTCCTCCTGTATAGTTGTCCTCTGCTCTCAGGGAGAACAATTATGGAGCCAACTGCTGGTGGGAAAGCGAGGGCTGAAGCCTAACCCTCCATTAACTGTGCAGATAGGAAGCCTGGCCTAAGGCAAGCCTAGGGCAAAACTCTGAGCTCTGACTGTAGGAATGTGTGGAGGAGTGGGAATGAAAACAATGCAGGGCAGAGCAGCAGAGCTAGAGGAGCTGGGAGAAGTGATTCTGAGAGGAGGATCCTAAATTGCAAATAATGAAAATTCCAGTTCCTCAAATATCTATTCCAAAACAGCTCTGTGGTGAGGGTGTTATTATTGTTGGCACTTGTCCCAGCTGTTTGTGCTGTGCGTTTTCCAAATGAGGTCTTCTTGTATTAATTTACACTAGCAATAAATAAACACAAAAACTGCTCTTTCTAAGAGTGCCACTGTGAAAGGAAACGGAGTAGCTAGAAGGGTGTAAGATTTGTTTAGCATACAGTGTCCAAAGAGAGGAAAAGAATTTTAAGAGAGAGTAGAAAACCTATGGAACACGAGTGCTGATAAGTGGGGTAAGGGCAGGCCAAGAACACTTCAGATCCTTGACTTTTAGAAGAGGGCAACTCTTCCTACTCCATTCCTTCTGCTGATATCCATGCATAAAATTCAAGAAGCAGTGCCTAAGGCAGGAAAACTTCTCTTCTGACTTACAGACCATTTTGTTGTTGTTGTTTTTAATATACTTTATTTTTAAAAAGCAGTTTTAGGATTACAGAAAACTTGAAGAAAAAGTACGCTTCCATATTACCACCTCCTCCCTCCACACACACCCCCAATGCACAGGCAATTTACCTTATTAACATCTGGCATTTGTGTAGTACATTTGTTATAATTGATGGATCGACACTGATGCGTCCTAGTTTGCCAATCTGCTATGGCAAATACCACACAATGGGGTGCTTTAAACAAGCATTTATTGGCGATTTTGAGGCTAGAAAAAGTCCACTATCAAGATATCAGCAAGACTTACTTTCTCCCGGAGTCTGTAGATTATGGTGCTAGCTGCTGGCAATCCTTGGGGTTTGGGGATTCTACCTCTGCCTCCTGTCACTTGGTGAAGTCTCCTTTCTTCAACTCCTCCAGTTTCCTCTGACTTCTAGCTTCTTCCTGTGGACTCCAACTTAAGGCTTCCAGCTTGTTCTCTTTATGAGGCCTCCGGTAATAAATGTAACTGGATTTTGCATAGGTCCTTGGCTAAACTGCAGGAAATGAATTTCAAGAGCATGCCATGTTGATTAGGCCAGTAATTTATTAAGGAAATGGTGAAAAGAGAAATGGGAGAAAATAACATATCCTGGGTCCCAGGAAGAGAGGAAGGGGCTGAAGAGTGATAAAGAGGGCTGATTTGTAGAGTACAATTTTCCATTATAAACTATAAATCCCCAGGTTTTACTTGTGTAGTGATCCAGGTGGAGGCAAAGGAGGCCAGAAGAGGGGTCCAAAGCCAAGGGAGAGCAAAAGGCCTTTGCGCTTGCTTTTTAAACCATTAATTGTTCTGCCCCTTCCCTAATGGCATGGGAGGAGTTTCACCTGTTTGCTGTTTTGATTGATTACCCCACCCATCAATCCTTTGGGAGGGCCCAATGATAAGGCCCCTGGAGAATATATGGGGCTTCTCCTGGCTTCCAGAGGAAATCTCATTCCAAATGGGATTTCTCGTGAGGGTCTTCTAGCAGCCGTCTTGGGGTTATTGATGCCCATGTGGACTCCTTGCCAGGTGCCAGATCCATCTATTGATTCCCTATCTAGCCTGCTTCAGGTTCATGTGCACAGGGGTACAGATTAAGACTAAGAACATAAGTTTGTTGGGGTTGATGATTCAATCTACCACAGTACATTATTACTCACTAAAATCTATAGTTTACTTTAGGGTTTACTCTTTGTGTTGTACAGGATTATGGATTTTGACAAATGCAGAATGTCATGTGTCCACCATTGTGATATCATATAGAATATTTCCACTCCTTAAAAATGCCTAGTGCTGTCTGATCTCCAGGTACCTATATTTTAACAAGCACCCCAAGTATTCACATGCCAATCGAAAGGTCACCAACCTTTAAGAAACACTGCCTTAGACACTGGCAGTTTGGGCATCCCTTCAGAGGATGAGAGAAGGAAAGAGCTAACTGTTCAGGCAATTTTCACACACAAATGAAATCCAATCCCCCCTAGACAGAGACAACTGATTTTCACCCAATTTTCAAATACATGAGAAGTTAGAAGACATAAAAAGTCCAAAAACAAAGAATACTGGGTAAAGTATGGAAGCATACATTGTGTGGGAATATCATGAAGGTTTTATGTAGTTAAATGATGAGGTGGAAAGGATAATTATTTTTAATTAATCAAAGTTATGAGGATAAGGAAAGGAGTCTCTTTGAGATGACTTTTTTAATATTATAGAACTTAGCAATTATGAAGTGCTTTTCATCTTCAAAGAACCTATTAACATTAAATTACTCTTCTTTTAATTCTCCTGTGAGGTAGGTAAGCAAATATTAATGTTATTATCCCTCATTTGTAGATGGGAAGAGAGTAGTGGAGAGGCTGTGACTTGTCCATGTAGACCTAAAGTTGAAAAGACTTTGAAACAAAAAATGTTTCCGCTGTAGAGTGGAGATCTGGATTTTCTGGCTATAATTTCAGTTTTAATTCTCCTATATACTTGTAATACTGAAAAAGAAGTTACAGTGAAATTTGTAAAAACAAACATTGATAAGGGTATAAGGAACTTCTGTCCTGCACAGGAATGACAGGTACCATTTACTGTTTTCTAAATTTCCCTGCTATATTAAGAATTAAACTAAGGAAGGGTTTCAAAAGAATTAGATTTCGTTAATTTAAGGTAATTACATTACCCTACTTCAATAACCTAACATATGAAATGGGGATTAAAATTATGGCTCAAACTCTGTCTTACTTTTCCTAGGCTCCTATGACAAATATCACACCATGGGTTGACTTAAACAACAGGAATTTATTTTCTCACAGTTTTGGAGGCTAGAAGTGCAAAATCAAGGTCTCAATAGGCCATGCTTTCTCCTGGAGTCTGTAGCATTCTGGTGCCAGCTTGCTGTAATCTTGGGTTTCCTTGGTTTGCATCTCTACCTCCATTACATGGCAAACTCTCTCTTTGTATCTGCTCTTCTCGTTTCTACTGAAATCTGGCTTCTACTGACTTCTTGCTTCTTCTCATGTCTATTTCTGTTTCCAGTTTCCTTTGCTTATAAGGACTTCAGCCATGTGGATTAAGGCCCACCTTGATTTGATTCGGTTCCATCTAAAAAGGATCTTTGAAGATCCAATTCACAAATAAGTCCCCACCTTAACTAATATTAACAACTTCAAAGGTCCTTTTTATAAGTGGGTTCATACCCACAGGAACACGGATTAAGGCTTGAACATGTCTATGGAGGACATGATTCAATCTCCACAGACTATTTTGAAATACATTATGTTTTGACTAAATAAATAGAAATCAGTGCTGCCTACCTTAAGAAAGTTGTTTGAGGACAAAATGAAATGAAAGCTCTCTAGTAGCAATATCAAGCCCAAGATAATTTGGCATACCTGGTCAATATCATGTCTGAGAAATCCTTAGGTATGTTCTAAGTATAAATATTAAGGAAAATGGAACAATAGTTTAAGTCACTGAAAGATGTGCTTTTCATGAAATTGCGTTCATTTTTTGATGTGTTAAAATACAAAATAGAATGAACTGGGTCAAAAATATCTTGTCTGCAAGATTTTTTGTTCTATTGGGAAAGGTTTCCAAAAACATAAATTATGCAAAAATGTACAGGTTTGTTTGGAAATATGTATTTAGAGGAGTGGGAAGTATGAAAAGTGACAGCAACAGCAACTGGAACAACTAGATGAATGGGGTCACTGTAAACTATCTCCAGTGGGCTTTTTTTAAAAGAAGCTTTAGATTACATAAATGTTACATAAAAAATATGGGGAACTCCACCCCCCACACACACACACTTTCCCACATTAACAGCATCTTTTGTTAGTGTGGTACATTTGTTACAATTGATGAACATATATTGAAGCATTGCTACTAACTGTGATCTATAGTTTACACTCTGCCACACACAATTTTATAGGTTATGACAAAGTGTATAACAGCCTGTATCCATCATTGCAATGTCATGTAGGACAATTCCAATGTCCCAAAACTGCCCCCATGTAATACTATTCTTCCCTATCCCTCCCCTCACAACCTCTGGTGGCCACTGCCTTTTTATCAATGATGAAAGTTCTTCCACTGCTAGAGTAAAAATAAGTCTATTGTAGAATAATAATAAGTCTACTTTACTTCATTGTTCATTCCCCAATCTTGAGGATTTGGGGATGGTAATGCCCATTCTCTTTAGAATTGAGAGGGGACATAGATTCCATGGTTCATATGGATGGAACTGTCTTGTTTGGAGTTGCAGACACTCTCTCTTCCTTGGAATGGGCATTGTCCATCATCATCTCCTTGTTAGTTGTCCTGGGTGAGTCCAATGAAGTGGAGAGTAGGTTTTGCAATTCTGCTGAGATTCAGAGCTCAACTGGCACATGGACAGACCAAAGATTTATGGTCTTGGCTCTTATGTTTAGATCTTTGATCCATCATGAGTTAATTTTTGTATAGGGCGTGAGATGGTGATCCTTTCTCATTATTTTAGATATGGATATCCAGTTCTCCAAGCACCATTTGTTGAAGAGGCCATTTTCTCCCAGTTGAGTGAGCTTGATGGCCTTGTCAAATATCAAATGACTGTATATGCGAGGATCTATATCAGAACTCTCAATTCTGTTCCATTGGTCAGTGTGGCAGTTTGATATTATTTATGGATTCCAAAAAGACATATAGATTATGTTAGTAAATGGGTCTGTTACTCTGGGCATGATACCCTTTGATTGATTTAAATTCAGAAGCTTTACATTTACTTGATTAAATCACAATTGGGGCTTTGATTCAACCACATCATTAGGACATACAGGTTGAGTCCTGCCCCACCCCCAGTGGGTTATATAAATGAACACTCACTCAAGGAGAACAGAGAAGATACACAGAGGAGGGACAGCTCCATAGACACGGCAGAGGCCCCAGGAAGAGAGAGGAGCCTTTTGCCTGATAGTTTACAGCTGACCTCTTATACTCTTTATTTCTGTGGGATAAGTGGTAATATCCCCTTACTCACTTCTTATTTTATGCATATGTATCTTTTCTCTTTTTTTCTTTATTAGTCTAGCTAAGAGATTGCCAATTTTATTAATTGGTTTTGTTAATTTTTTTTCTAGTGTCTTCCTATTTTCAATTTCATTTAGCTCTGTTCTAATTTTTGTTATTTCCTTCTTTCTGCTTGCTTTGGGATTTGTTTGTTGTTCTTTTTCTAATTCCTCCAGGTGTGCAGTTAGGTCTTTGAATTTAGCTATTTCTTTTTTTTTTAACATAGCCATTTATGGCTATAAATTTCCCTCACAGCACTGCTTTTTCTCCATCTAGTAGGTTTTGATTCGTTGTGTTTTCATTTTCATTCATTTCAAGGTAGTTACTGATTTCTTTTGCAATTTCCTTCTTGACCCACTGATTGTCTAAGTGTGTGTTGTTTAACTTCCATATCTTTGTACCTAATCTAGTTTTCTGCCCTTTACTGATTTCCATCTTTCTTCCATGTGGTCAGAGAAATTACTGTGAATTTTTTGAGAGTGTTCTTTGGCCTAGCATGTGGTCTATCTAAGAGAATGATCCCTGTGCTCTTGAGAAGAATGTATATCCTACTGTATTTAGGTGTAATGTTCTATATATATCTATTAGGTTAAGATCCTCTAATGTATTATTCAAGGTCTCTATTTCTTTATTGATCCTCTGCCAAGATGTTCTGTCTAGTGGTGATAATGATGTATTAAAGCCCCCCACTATAATTGTAGAGGGATCTCTTTCTCTACTTAGGTTTTCCAATGTTTGCCTCATGTATTTTGAGGCACCTGGTTAGATGCATAAATGTTTATGATTGTTCTTTCTTCTTGATAGATTACCCCTTTTATTAATATATAGTGTCCTTTTCTCTTACAATAGTTTTGCATTTAAAGTCTATTTTGTCTGCTATTGGTATAGCCACTTCTGCCCTTTTTTGGTTATTGTTTGCATAGAAAATCATTTTCCAACCATTCACTTGAAACCTCCTTGCGTCCCCCAGCCTAAGGCGGGTTTCTTATAGACAGCATATACATGGGTCATATTTCCTTATCCGTTCTGCCAATCTGTGTCTCTTGATCAGAGAGTTTAATCCACTAACATTCTATGTTATTACTGTCAAGGCATTACCTACATTAGCCATATTTTCTTTAGGT
>PVKH010041210.1:0-10971 GCA_004027955.1 Chaetophractus vellerosus
CCTGCCCGTGGCGGCTTTTGCCTGTCCGTGGCAGCTTTTTGCCCTGCCCACGGCGGCTCCGGCCCGCCCATGGCGGCTTGCCATTCTCAAGGCGGTCTGCCCGCTAGGAGAGGTCCCCGGGAACCGAACCCAGGGCCTCCCATGTGGTTTCCCAGCGAGCTCTTTATCCACTGAGCTATCTAGCCGGGCCCTGGTATTAAGATTTTGATGATATTCTTTCATAATTTGTAACAAATGTCTCAGGACAATGCAAGGTGTTGGTGGAGGGTATGGGACCCCTGTATGATGTTATGAATGTTTGCTGTATAAGTTCACAACTTTTACTATACACTTATTGTTTATGTATATTCATGTATAAATGATATAAAAATAATAATAGGGTGGGTTGGCAGAAAATACTTTGTTAAGAGTAATATTTTGAGGATGCTTTTTAATAATTACTTAAAAATGTTTCATAACAATGCAAGTTATTGGTGGTAGGGTGAGGTATGAGAGCCCTGTATGATGATATGCATATTTGTTTTGTATGTTCACAACTATTGCTATACACTTGTTGTTTATGAATATTCATGTATGAGTGATATACTTCAATAAATTTTTTAAAATTTTAAAAAATAATAGTGTGAATTGGGGTAAAAACACACCAAAGGTAAGATATGGACTATAGTCAGTAGTAAAATTTTGATGATATTCTTTCATAATTTGTGAAAAGTGTCTTACAACAATGCAAGGTATTGGTGGTGGGTTGATGTATGGGACCCCTGTATGATGCTATATATGTTTGCTTTGTAAGTTTACAACTTTTACTATACACTTATTGTTTATATATATTCATGTATGAACGATATAATAATAATATTATTAAGATGGGTGGGGGAAAACACATCAAATGTAAGATACTTTGGTTAGTAGTAATGTTCTGAGGATGCTCTTTTATCATTTGTTAAAAATATTTCAAAGTGTTGGTGGTAGAGTGAGGTACAAGGGTCTGGTATGATGTTATGCTTGTTTATTTTATAAGTTCACAACTTTTACTATACACTTATTGTTTATATATGTTTATGTGTGAGTGATATACTTCAATAAACTTTTTAAATGAAAAAAAAAAAGAATTAAAACAAAGAAACAAAAAACAACAACATTGCAGCGACCTCATCTGATGATGATTATCTTTCCCGAAAAAACTCTTTCTGGGTGTTTTAGTTATTGGGATTGAGAAAATGAAGAATTACTTTTATAACTTCCCATACTCCATAATTTAAGAATCCCATCACATAAAAGGGAGTTTCCAACATGCCTTTCTTTGGATGCATGAAAAAACACCAACTGTTTCTTAAAAATATAGCCCCCAAAGATAATCCTATTCTCATTCCCCTATTTAGATGGATTACCAGTAAGCTTTTTAATGGAGATGTCTAAGTCCATGGAGCATAGTAACTGTATTCCCTTGTCCTTATTCACTTTTTATCACCTAGTTAACTGAAACAGATGAAAATCAATTGAGAATATGTAACAATTTTATATATCCTTTGGAGGTAGATGCAAGGATGAATGCACAAAGCCACAATTTAGCACATAAACATCTTTGTCATTTATTTGTACCTGTCTTATTGAACAAAAATATTCTGCTGTGGAAATGATATTCTGCCTTAAAAGACTTTGTTGGGAGCATTTAAAAGACTAATGACAACGATCCTTTTATTCTACTTTGCACTAAAAAAAAATCATTACTAAATTCATATTCATTAACTTTGGAGAGCCACATATGTGAATTAAAATGCCATCATGCCATTTTACTGCATATAAACTTATTGCTTCTTTTATGTTTCTTTTGAGACTTATTAAGCAAATTCTTTGGGGAAATTTGAATTTGAGATAAAACTTCTATTTTCATTCACAAGAATTTAATTCCTTGTTGGCTATGTTCCAACAAGATCATTATAGGATTAGGGAATCTAGATTTTTATGAACTTGGTTCTCATAGCAAAAAAGGTAAAAATTCTGAGAAACTGATGCTGCTTAATATTTAGAAATCTTCTTTCAAATTAGGGCATCGGAGTTACATAAATTAAAATATTTATTCATTGATCGATTATCCCCTCTTTTCACTCCTGGAAGCATATGAATGAAGTAAGGAAATGTTGTTACTCTAACGTATTAAAGCAAGTGACCATTTGTTGACTCCAAACAAGTAATTGTTGTCAATCGATCTTAGAGTTTTTGAGAAAACACTATTCAGTAGCATTGGCAGAGTCATTAGTGTTCAAAGTAGGAGAGTGTAGCAGAAGTGGGAGAAGCGTTTGAATAGATAGCTCAGACAGTTATAATAATCAAAACCTTCCATTATAAGGGTTAAATCAATGGAAAAGAGAATAAATACAATAAGGTCACATTTTATGTGGATTTTAAGTGGAGCAATAAAAAAATATTAATAAAGACTTATTTTTGACCCTCAAATTTCAAAATTCACTGGCAAAGAAAAGTGTAAATTGTGTTTCTTTGTGACAAAATGGTGGTACTACTGTATTTGATAAATAAAAATACCCACTGTCCCTTCTCTGAATTGCTTACTATTGTTAATGTGCACATGATTTTGATGACTGTTCTGTTATTATTTTAACACTCCCTATTATTACAATTTTTTTTTTAAAGATTTATTTATTTTATTACATATCTCCCCTTCCCCCCCTGCTGCGGCGACGCGCCGAGACTGGGTCACTGCGCAGGCGCGGCTTTCCCCGCTTGTGGGCGGCCTCTGCTTCCATCACGGCCGGCTTTTCAGTTCGCGGGTGGCTGGCTGCGCTGGAATCGCGGGCGACTTGCCCTGCCCGTGGCGGCTCTTGCCTGTCCGTGGCAGCTTTTTGCCCTGCCCACGGCAGCTCCGGCCCGCCCACGGCGGCTTGCCATTCTCAAGGCGGTCTGCCCGCTAGGAGAGGTCCCCGGGAACCGAACCCGGGCCTCCCATGTGGTATGCCGACGCCCTATCCACTGGGCTATCCAGTTGGCCCCTATTACAATTTTAAATATCTTTTTTCCTGTGACAAAGTCATTCTGTGATCATGCTTGTGTGAATGTTTATGCTAATGTTGAAAAACATGCCCAGAAATCAAGAAGTTTGGGATGGAAAATAGTGAGGACAAAGAAAACACATGAAATGAGGTAAAGCAACCCCCCAGAATACCTGATAAATATTAGCGATAATGTAGAGAAAGTAAAAATCAGAATTAAAACAAATCTACAGTGATTATAGGCTTATCCATTAAGAGAATGCATCTCCTCTATGAGAATATTCATATGAAAATATATTGGTTCAAATTATGTAAGCTCTTCAAATATATATTTCTCATATAAAACATGACTGATCGTACTCTGAAGATTCATAGGAAGAATTATATGTCTAGAAATGGAAAATCTGTAGAGGTAGAAAGTAGATTAGTGGCTTCTTGGGACTGAGGGCAGGAAAAAGGATTAGCTGTAAATGGGAATGAGGGACCTTATTGGGTTGATGAGAATATAAAATTGTTTGATGGTTGCACAACTTAAAATGTGTAATTTATATGGTATGTAAAAAAATTCATAGGATGGAAAACAATTATGGTATTGAGTTACTGGCATATCTAAAGGACAAAGTGAATTTCAGTTGAGCCCTGAACAATGTCTAAGAATTAGATGGTGTATTAGTTTCCTATTGCTGCTATAACAAATTGCTGCAAACTGAGTGGCTTAAAACTAGACAAATTTATTGTCTTACAAGTTCTAGAGATCAGAAGTCTAAAGGGAGTCATATGGGGCTATAAGCAAGGTGTTGGCAGGACTCCATCACAGATTAATTCCTTGTCTCTTCTGGCTTCTAGAGCCCTCCGGCATTCCTCGGCTCCTGGCCATACCACTCCAATCTCTGCTTCAGTTGTCACATCACCAGTTTAACCCCCATTGACCCTCTTGCCTCCCTCTTATAAGGACCTTTGTGATTTCATTTAGGGCCTACCTAGATAATCTAGGATGATCGCCCCAGCGCAGGGTCCTTAATTTAATCATATCTGTAAAGTCCCTTTTGCCATAAGATAGCATAATCAGAGGTCACAGGGCTTAGGATTGAACATCTTTTGTGGGTCAGTATTCAATATACCACAGATGTGGAAAGTGAAGAAGGCAGGTACTATGACTTATTTATCTTGTGTTCTTCCTGCCTAGCATTATACCTAGTCCCTGGTTACTACCCATTTGCTAAGTTGAGGAGAAGACATGAGGAAAGGTACAGGAGTGGGGCTGAGAAGCGTGTGCCCAGTGGACTCCAACTAGATTGCTGGATGTGGGCCAAAGGACTGCAGAATTAAGGAGGGTTAAAAAAATAATGTGGAAAGTCAGGTTGGGGGGTCACATTGAGGAATGCCCTGAAAATCAAGTTGTGGTTTTAGACTTGGACTTGTAAAGAAGTATTAAAGTCTTTTGGCTATGGGAAAGAAATAATTATGGGAGTGTTATAATGAAAGGTTGATGTGGTGAATACAAACTAAATTGAAGGGGAAATAAGGGAAGTAGATGCATGTTTGGAGACAACTTCAGCAATCTAGTCACGAAGTGATAAGGGCTTGGGCTTTAGTTGCGGTGGCTATAAAAACAACAGAGCAGAAGCCTAAAATAATATGAAGACAGACATGCACATTATAGCTGAGTCACTATAGGGGATATATTTGTCAGGATTTATTATGTTTGGGCTACAAGATAGAAATTACAAAATAATTTAATAAAAATGTTTTATTTTCTCCCGTAACAAGGACACTGAAGGTAAGTGGCTATTGGTTTTAGTTTAGAAGCTTATTAGAACTTGTATCTCTGTGATTTTCCTGGTATTTCCATTGTGCTCTTGATATTACTGCTACAACTGTGGGATTGAGTTTAATTTTAAGGCAGAATTGAATAAGGAGGGTAAGGCACAAAAAGGAGCTAGCTATGTCTTCCTCACCCTCTGCCCCACCATTGGAGGTGTGGTGGCCTGCCTAGAAATGACCAGCTCATAGTACTTATGTCTCATTGGCCAGAACTGTATCACATGACCACCCCAGCTACAAGAGAGGCTGGGAAAGAAAGACTTCTGCAGAAGGGAGGGTTGCAGCGAGCCTTGGGAAAAAGCTTACAGATGTTATTTTAAATGACCCTTTCCCCTTGCGTCCTGCTTTCAGTGCAGACTTAATGTCTCTACTTAATGTAACAGACAGCTTTCATCTTTGGACCTCATAAGTGGAAAGTGCTCAATAAAGATTTATAGACTTGAATAAATTTTTTTCTCTTTTTCTTCTGTTGGTGAAGGTGCTATTGACAATAACAAAAAGAAAAAAAAAGGGAATATCATTCAACCTGTACTTGGATACTTGCTTTGTGCTAGGCTTTAGACTACACCCCATGGGAGCTACAGATGCCCAAGGACCTTATAATATAACAGAGAAGATAAGCATGGTCAAAACAAAGCATAAGGTGAGGTCAAATGGAACAGTGCCTCAAGTAATGTGCTGTGGTGGTTCTTGCATCTAGAAAAACGAAGCAAACAAATAACAACAAAAACCCAAAACAAAGTCTGGTCTCATTTAGTGTCTGAAAGAAAAAACCTCCTTTCCTGCCCCTGCTCTCCCAGATTCCATTTCTATTGTTTCTGGGAACAATGTTCAGAAGGGACCTTAAAGGTCTGAATATAAATTAACATCCTTAATTTCTTTTTTTTAATTAATTAATTTTTTAAAGATACATCGATTACATAAATGTTACACAAAAATTTTAGGGGTACCCATATGCCCCACCTCCCATACCTCCCACAACCTCCCACATAAACATCCTTCATTAGTGTGGCACATCACCTGCAATAGATATACACATTTTGGGGCTTTGACACTAAGCATGGACCATAGTTCACATTGTCGACCACACTCTTTCTCATACACAATTCTGCATGTTATACGATAATATAAAATGGCCTATATCTGTCATTGCAATGTCATTCAGGATAATTCCCAAGTCCTGAAAAAGCCCCTGTATTACAACTGCTTTTCCCTCTCCCTGCCCCCAAAGCATCCAATGGCCCCTAGCTCCACATAATTTTGTAATTTCATCCATTGTGTGAATCACAATAAGTCTATAACAGGGTACCAATAAGTCCACTCTAGTCCATAGCTCTTCCCCCAATCCTGAGGAGCCTGGGATGGTGATGTCCCCTCCACCTCCAAGTGAGAGGGGGCTTATATCTCATGGATAAAATGGATGGGATGATCCTGCCTGCAGCTGCAGACTCTCTCCATTCCCTGAGATAGCTGCTGTCCATCATCACCTCCCCACTAGGTGTCCTGGGTGAGTCCATTGAGTTGTAAAGTAGGAGTTGCAGCTCCACTGAGCCTCTGGACCCAGCTAGCACATGGACAGCCCGTAGACTCTGCTCTCTGGAAGTACACCTAAAACTCTGGCATCACATATAGGTTTGAATAGAAGAGACAGATGGACCATGTGCAGGGAAGACATATTTCGATCTGACTCTGTCACTCTCAGGAGCAAGGATTCCAAATTAAGGCCCACTGATAATTTAATTTTGATAAAACTGTTCACTGGAAGATTAATCATGAATAGTTAGATGCACTGAAATTTAAAATACCTGAGTCATTATTCCACTTTTTCAAAGTACTCATCACACCATGAGTTCACATAAAGCAATTCTCCCTATGATCTTATTGGTGGGAAGCAAATTAATGCTTTGAGAAATGAATAAAAAATAAACAATGTTTCCTTTTCAAATGGGAAGAGGTTTAGAGAACGTTTTCCTTAGGAATTTCAAAAGTTTGTCAACTATAAGCAATATTGGGCTAAGTATTCACCATACTTTAAATGACCTTGAGAGTGAACAAACTATTAAGTCAGGAGTGACTTAAACTTCTCTGTGTTGGACCATTTCAAATCCATTGTTGTCTATTGATTGTATCTACAATTGAAGTCGAAAAGTATGAGAAGACTAGGAAATGTATATTGTATAGGCTATTTAGTGCCTATTAATATAATGATTTTTAGCAGTTACCATATCTCCTTTTTCTTTAATACCTTAAGAAGAAAGAAAGAAGATACTGCACCTTTTAGGTCATCTTTGGTGATCACAAATGGGCAGGAAGCAGAGTAAAAGCCCTTTTATATGAATATTCTTCCTTTATAATTATAACCACCCATCTGAAAATCTTTTTTAAAGTTCTTATTGCAGCAGAAATGACATTGCATACATAGTGAACTAGTAAGTTCACCAAATAAGAAGAGATTGATTACAGGCAGTTATCAAAGAATAAGGGGAAATGAACTAATAATTCTAAAATTAACCAAGTCATTTACAGCTTGTGAAGTTAAACTAAATGACATTTAATGTATTCTAGGATTATCAGTATGGTTACACTAAACATTCATTATGCCCTTACTCTCTACTCGTACTTTAAAAAAAGAAACCTCCTAGAGATGAAGCTGCCTTATCTGTACATGACATTTGTCTCTGCCTGAACTTTTCAATCAGTCCCTTCCATCACTGATAGTTTTTATAATTTCACAAGGGAAGAAGACATGAAAGCCTCAAACATTACCATGCTCTAAGGAAAAAATATAATGTTGGTTGTGGAACCATCAATGTTATCACAAAATAAAATATCCACAGTCATGTAGGGCTTCTGTCTTGCCTCACCTTCCAATTTTCTCCCTGATATCCCAAGAGCTAGATTCCCTTTCAGAGAGGAGCAACTTCTCTTATGGTCGTTGCCCATCACTTATCCCACCTTTACTAGAGGGGAGGGCCAACAGGCAGTCTCCTTCCTACTCATCCATCCGCTCCATGCAGATGGTAGGTAGGCGAGTTGAGAGATTTTGCTCTGTAGGCTTGGACTTCTCCTGGGTGGTGTGGGCTCAGGCCATATCTTAGTTTGGCAGGGCTGCTATGTCAAATATCATACGCTTGTTGGCTTCAGCAACAGGAATGTATTGTCCAACGGTTTTGGAGGCTAGAAGTCCAAAATCATGTTTTCTGCAGGATTCTGTAGGGTTCTGGTGCTGGCTTGCCACAGTCCTTGAGGTTCCTTGACTTGCATCTCTGCCTCTATCACATGGCTTCTCTTTTTGGCTTTTACTTCTGCTCGGTTGTTTGTGTCTGTGTCTAGATTCCCTCCCCTTATAAGTACTTCACCCATATGAATTGAGGTCCAAACTGACTGAATTTGTCCTCATCTAAATAGGATCCTATTTACAAATAGGTTCACAACTTAACTGATAATATTTTGAAAGGTCCTATTTACAAATGGGTTGACACCCAGAGGAATATGGATGAAGATTTGAACATGTCTTTTGTGGGGGATACGATTCAATCCCCAACAGGCCTTTTCCTGGAAACTAGCTCTCCCTTGGAGAATTCAGGATTTAGCTCCAGGAGCAGGAGAAGACCCAAGCCTCTTGCTTGAATTCAGTCTCAGGGTAATTCCATGTTGGCTTGGATAATACTTTTAAAATTTCAATCCCACTGTTATTCTTTTGGGTAGGAACCTTGTGGAAGCAGGAGGGAGATGGGTGGTAATCCTTAACATGGTTTGATTCCTGGATTACTAGCACTGAATACTCTCAAATTGAATCATCCCCTGTAAGAAATGTAAATTGGCATGACCTAGTTGGATACCCTTGCAGCAGTATCTATTAAAGATGAACGTATACGTATCCTCTGGCCAGGAATTTCACTCTGGATGTAGGGCTAGAGAAGCATCCACTGTCACAAGAAATGTCCAAGACAATTGGTTGCAGCTTTGTAATAGCAAAGAAACTGAAAAAAAACCCAAGGTCCATCAATAGGAGAATGGATAATTGTGACCTATTCATAGAATAATTTTTTATTCAGCAGTAAAAAGTAGATGAGCTAGAGATCCGATACTTGTCATTTAAAAAAATGCTATATATTCAATGAAAACAATGCCATATATTTCAGTGGTTGCATGCCAATAAATTAAATCAAATGAAAATAAGACATACTAAATTTAGGGGAATTATTAATTCTGGATAGGGATACCATGAAATAGAATCGCAGAAAGGTACTAAAGGACTTTAATTGTAATATTTTATTTTATTAGGTCGTATGTTGGCTACAGAGACATTCATTATATTATTTTATATACTTTTTCATATGCCTGAAATACTTTATTTCTAAATTTTTCCAAAGTCCCTAAGAGATGCCACAAATATCACATACTGACCATTTACAAAAATAACAATACCTTTTAGATCTAAATTCAAGGTTTAATATCTTTCTCTTAAGGAACTCTTGCATTTTCTCTTATCTAACAAGATAAATCAGTTGGGAACAATGTTTTCCTTTTCCAGCTTCCTGGATGCTTAGAACTAAATTTGAGCTTCAATGTCAGTACCCAAGTAGGACCTAGTGCCTCTGCACTCTTCTTTCTCCATGAACTTGATTTTCTATCAAAGTGTGCATTTTCCCTGGCCCTGAGATTTATTCCATTTTATTCTGTTTTATAGTGTTGTAAGCCTCCTCACATTCTTTTGAGAAATAAAATGAGTTGTACATAAAAATATAAAATTATTTTGTATGTTCTCATTTTCCCTTTGTTCACATAAACATGGTTTTTGCACAGGGCAGGACTGTGCCTGCTCTTTCCTTCTCTGCCACCCTGTGTCTAGCCTGGTATCTGGCACGTGGTGGGCATTTTTCAACATTTGCCAATTAAACAAGTTAATACACCCACAAATTCATGTTCAGCCAAGTCTTAATTTTTACTAAATATAGCTTTTGTGAACATCTTGGGGATTATAGTTTTAGATGATTTCTTAAGGGTGTTTCTCGAGGGGTAAGATTACATGGGTCAAAGGATGTGAGCACTTAAAAGCCATTAAATATTTTCCCAAATTGCTCTCCAAAAAAGCTTTTTACCAGCTTGCACAGCTATGAGCAATGTATGAGGGTATCTTTTCCCATAATATTATCTGTGTTAGTACAGAATTTTGTTTTGTTCTGTTGTGTAATTTAATAGATGTAAAATTATAGCTTAATGTAGAGATAATTTTTAAAAATATTAGCTTACCTACAATTTGTATCAACTCATTTTAAATCAGTACCATTTTTATGGTGACCCTCATATGCTCTTGTGAATCAACTCACTAGACCTTTCCATGTGTCATCATAGATGTTCACTATTTAATGTAATCCAGCAGAGAAAAATCACCCATGGAATCTGTTGAGGCTTCTTAATTCCCAGGAATCCCTTTTATGGCCTATGGACAGTCACTAAACCCCTTTGGGCTTCCATTTCCTAAGGTATAAACTGGAAATAAGAATATCTACCTTAGATGCCTGTTGTAAGGAATAAAACCATGCATATAAAATATCTATCACCACCTGGCACATAGGAGGTGTTCAGTAAATAATAGTACTGTTATTTAAGTTATTTTCTGCAAAATTAGATTTATAATTTAGATGAACATTGAGTCACTTCTTGGTATGTGTACATAAGGAATAATATATTATTTATGGATTATTGTGGAAATCCATCGTGAACTGTGTTAGGCAAAATGTGGGATTTACCATCAGAAGGTAGAATAATCAGGAAGAGGAGAGAGCAGGTATTCAGCTGGGCCTTTGGGGAAAGTCATAAGCTCTTCTTAGCAGGTCTGGAATGAAAACACGACTAGAATGAAGTGTCAGGTTCTAAGTTAGGGACACCCAAGTAGTAGCTGGGTGAATGGGTGCCGTTTGAGAAGGTTACCTGTCCTCTGTGTGTATGTGTCCATGCAAATGAAAGCCTTGTAAGTCATCATTCCTTAAACTGCTCAGTAAAGGTTGATTGAGGAAAAATTTAATTAAGTGGCAAACACAATTCCTGGCCCATAATAAGTGTTCAATTAACATTTGTTGAATTAATGAGTAACCGCAAGCCTGGGTTACACTCTGAGTGTGATTCTAAAAAT
>PVKH010041211.1:0-10969 GCA_004027955.1 Chaetophractus vellerosus
ATAAAATTAAATCTTAAAAAAAAAAAAATTAATATCCAATTTTGATATAGGTTTTTGGCAAATTGTCAGTTGTTTTCCATTATTTGTTTTCCAATTTGTTCACAGGAATACAGTTTCATCTGGTCACTTAGCCACCCAACAAAGGAAAACATTTCTGGCCTCCATTAAAGTTATGTTACTTAGTGTAGACCAAAGGTAAGTGAGTAGAAGTAATGAGCACAACTTCTACCACTGTCATCAACCACCCTAAAGCTGGATCAATACTTTCCCTCTTTTCACGGGCAGACATGAAGCTGAGCCGGCTTTGACCATGTAGGACAATATCCTAGAAGACTGTGAAGCAAGATCCTGAATGATAAAACAGAGCCGAATTACCCTACCAGCCCGTACCACACAACTTCAGACTATTAAGAAAAATAAACTCTTATTAAAATAGGTATCACATATTCAGAGCTCCTATCAACAGCTTTAAAGGTTTAAAAAATGAAAAATTTATTTAGTAATAATTTTCTGGTTTTGAATCTCTCTCAATTACTCTAGATTGGGCCATTGAGAATAAATTAGGAAAAAAATTGCTAGGCAAAAGAGAGGATAACAATATTCACTGACAATTTGAAAAAGGCTTAGATGTATTAAAGGTATCATCAAAATATTTATAACATATAACGATGAAAGGTCTATTCAAACATTTAAAAAAAATAATCTTAATATATTCATGACGTTGCTTTTGTACTTACAATAGTGACAGATCCAATAAAGGGAGGTTTGTAAAGTACCTATTAATGTTAAATTGTTTAGTAAGCAAAGAGTTCTTGTCTCTGTAACTGCAATTCAATTTCCAAGACTACGATTTTTTTCCAATATATTCTTCAGCAAACAGAATGAGCTGCACAGAAACTACTCCACAAATAGTTGTTGAGAAAGCCAACACAGAACCACTATAATATAAGAATGTATTTAAAGCTGAATGGCTAATTTAGTCATTTTAACAAAAGGAAGCTCTGCTGAAAACTTTTCAGTGTCCTTCATTAGTACCACAAGGTTCCTAGAGTCTGACTAGACCCAGTCAAATTGAGAAACACATCTGTTGTACATGATAAGCGGCGCACACAGCACACACCAAGTGAGTCATTTATATGTGAGAGGCCCTGGTATTCTATGACTCAATGCCTTGCATCCGACTGATGACTCACATGAACACAATTTTTCTTCTAGAAATCAAGTTAAAGGAAAAGAAAAGGAAAACTGGTTAATTTCTAAAGAAAAAAAATTTTAATCATTTTTTTTTATTTCACTACTACAGTTAAATATCAAAAAGTTAAGCAATAAAATATTTAAATTTAAGATTCAAGGGAAATGGATGTGGCTCAAGTGGGCTCCCATCTACCATATAAGAGGTCCAAGGTTTGATTCCCGGGGCCTCCTGGTGAAAAGAGAGCTGGCCCACGTGGAATGCTGGCCCGTGTAAGCGAGCTGGCACCACAAGGTGACCCAACAAAAAGAGACGCAGAGGAGAGACAAGAGACGCAGCAGACCAGGGAGCTGAGGTGGCGCAAGAGATTGAGCACCTCTCTCCACACCCGAAGGTCCCAGGATCGGTTCCTGGAGCCGCCTAAAGGGAAGACAAGCAGACACAGAAGAACACACAGAGAGCAGACAGCGAGCACAAAACAAAGGGGGGGTGGGGAGGGGGGGAGAAATAAATAAATAAACCTAAAAAAAAAAAAAAAAAAGATTTACTTAAGCAAATTTATTGACATGAAAAACTGGTCATCCCCTTAGACACATTAATTTCATTTCAAGGAATTTTTCAGATAAAGACATTTTTAACATATGTGCAGACAAAATGTTTAAGTATATTTATTTAATCAACATAGGAAGTAAAATTCTGGAAACAATTTAAATGCTCACCAACAGGGGACTGGTTACCTGAAATTACAGAGCATAAGAAGCTCTTAGCTAACCTTCATTTCACTGACTCACATGATTAGCCAATATTCCTCATTTCCTGAGTATACTTAAGACTAGTGACTTTGGCAAGCCTTGTATTTTGACCAGGAGGCTACCAATAATAGGCCCATACACTACTGCTCGCACCACTGGGTATATGCTTATCAAGGTAAGATGTGTTTGTTACCACAACTGTCTGTGCCAATTGTACCTGTCATTACAATACACGGTTTAATTAAAGAATATTTAAATTGATGAGACAGAAATGAAAAAAAAAAAAACTGTTCCTAAGATTACTAAATTAAATACAATAAAAATACAATGATGGAAAGCTACAGAAGAAGTCTACTGAATTGGGTATAGTCAAGACAAATGAAACACTAAGGTAAATATATGGAGGAATTTTGGCCTGAGATTTTGTTTCTCAAGTGTCTGAATTCTCATATCACTTGAAAGAAATTCAAAATGAGAGCTAGAAATAATGCATTGTAGATATAGTCTACAAACAAAAAAGATGATATGGAACTTCTGTCTCTGGATTTCCCAATATCAATCAAAGGCTTTGGCCCAATTTCAAACAATTGATGCTGAATACACATTATTACAAAAGAAAGCTTTAAGACGTGGATCACTTTTTATGAATCCCTGAGTTGGACTTTCAGTGGCTTTATCAACTACCATCTATGAGCACAGCAGATGAGTATTCTAGCTGTACAAACATACAATGAAACACTATGCTTCTAAAATAAAATAAGCAGACTTCACTGCTTCATAGCAATGGAATACTCTGTAAAGCACGGTATTAATGAAAAAATGCAGGTTTGAAGTAATCATGTATAGGAAACTCTACAGACACTTAGGCTTGAATATGCATAAAATATCTCTGGTTAGATACTCAAGAAATTGATGAAGTGGTTACCTCTAGAAAAGAAAGCTTGGCAGACTAGGGTTTATGTGTAAGAAGGTTACTTTTTACTTATGACTTTTTATATTGTATGCAGTTTTTACCATGCACATGTTTCAAAAGTAAAAGCAAAGAGAAAAAATTAAAATTAAGTTATTTCACAATCAACTGAAAAATTTTTAAATAAAAAAATCCTAAAAACAAGTTTCCATACCAGACATTTCACTACTACCAGGTGCCTTTTTAAAGAAAGTTTCTCAGAGAGTAAGTCAGCTTATTTTAGAAACAATTGAATCTCAATGTAATATTCCAAGATAATTCCAACTAGAATTATTGAACATACAAATACCAGACTCAAAAAAATTTTCCAATTTATTTTGATAACATGGTTTTTTAAAACCATACTTTGAAGGAGATAAATTTTTTTCTCACAGTTCTTATGTAAATGCTTTGAAAACATATTTTGCGCCTATGATTAGGACTATAAAAAAAGTGATTTTAAGTCTCCCTCCTCCAACACTCCTCCCTTTTATAAGCAGCCATCCTGGAGGAAGGAAGGGGAAACATGAGAAGGGCTCAGAAACCAGGGACTGTCAGCCAGCTCCGGCGTGGGCCACAGGCACATGCAGCACGGGTGCACTGCGGAAGAGCTACGCAACAACTGAGGGTACGTGGTGGTGACACGAGAGTTCTGCAGTGTGACTGAGGCTGGTCATTACACAAATCCATACATGTGATAAAATGGCACACAAAGGCATACCTTCCAATCACCCGGCAAATGACTGCACACAAAAACTGCAATACAGTAAGGACTGGGCTGTGCCAATTTCCATGTCCTGGTTTTGATAATGTCTCATTAGTTATGTAAGATGTCACCATTAGAGGAAGCTGGATGATGGGAACACAGGGCCTCTCTGTACTGTTTCTACAATTTCTGATGTGCCTATCATTTGTTCAAAATAAAAGTTTAAAAAGTGGTCAGAACCCTGAGTTAGACTTCAGTTTATACGTTTGTGCTGTGGTGAACTCTAGATGCAGGCTACACAGCATTAGGCAAGCTTAACCAACCAGGAAAGACAAAGAGAAGCTGTGAGGAAAGAAGAGACTTCACAGCAGGTCCCAAACACAGGCAAATAAAAGGGTTCAATCTTACAAGAAGTCTTCATCTTAAGCTTTATGTCAAATCTGGACTAAGACTATATTTGTAACAGTCTCAACATTTTCTGCGTAAGTTTTAACTTAAAGCAGATTCCAGGATCTGCTTCTGTTTTAGCTATTTCTGAAAAGAAGTCAGAAGTACTTAAAACTGACTCAAGAGCATTCATCTTTCACAGATTCAACCACAACCTTCATAGCAATGACTCAGTTCTGTATCTCTGCCCTGGCCCAGGTCTGAAAGCGTCCGAGTTTATTAGCTAAACCTGCTTAGAAAGAACGTAACACCAGCAATCCCAGTGACACTTACCTAGGGCTTATTCTATGCCAGGACTGCTCTACAACACCTCACCTCACAGAGTGAAGTGAGTGTATCTCCTTACTTTACAGGTAAGGAAACCAAGGCACAGAAAGTTTGTTTGTTTGTTGTTGTTGTTTTTGTTTGTTTGTTTTTTTTTAAAGATTTATTTATTTTATTACATATCTCTCCGCCCACCCCCCGCTGCGGTGACGCGCCGAGACTGGTCACTGCGCAGGCACGGCTTTCCCCGCTTGTGGGCGGCTGCTGCTTCCATTCATGGCCGGCTTTCAGTTCACGGGTGGCTGGCTGCGCTCCATTCGCGGGCTACCTGCCCTGCCCGTGGTGGCTTTTGCCCTGTCTGTGGCAGTTTTTTGCCCTGCCCACGGCGGCTCTGGCCCGCTAGGAGAGGTCCCCAGGAACCGAACCCAGGGCCTCCCATGTGGTATGCCGGTACCCTATCCACTGGGCTATCGAGCCGGCCCCTGTTGTTGTTGTTTTAAAGAAACTTACTTAAGGTCTTAAGTTAATGCAATCAAGGTAACCCTGATCCAGGATCAGGATTCATGGACAGGCCGTTGGGCTCCAGGGTCCATGTTGCTAACTTATCACACTGCCTCTATTTACAACTCTCTACACCCTGTTTAGCCACAGTGTGCTTAAAAACTAATCATTCTCAGGGCCAGCTGTAGCTCAATTGGTAGGGCGCCAGTTTACCACATGGGAGGCCCCAGGTTCGGTTCCCGGGGCCTCCTTGAGCGAGCAGACCGCCTTGAGAAGGGAAGCCGCTATGGCAGGGCAAAGCTGCCGCGGGCAGGGCAAGCCCCCGCGAGCAGGGCAAGGCCGCCGCGTGGTAAGCTGACTCGGCGGGTCGCCGCAACAGGGGGGGAAGACAAGCAGTCACAGAAGAACGCAAAAATGAACACAGCATGAACAAGGAGAAAGGGGGAGGATATATAATAAAATAAAATAAATAAATAAATAATCATTCTCCCTCAAAACATTCTGTGACCTGACTGTGCTATTTCTTATGAATGTTGCCATAATGTTCTTGGTAAGTTTTTCCCTCTTCTCTGTTTTCCCCATTTACATCTGATGGTCACTCTCTTCATTGCTCCTCTCAATCAGGCTTCTTCTTTGATTCCTACCGCCACCAGAAAGAAACCTCTATGCTCAATACTTGGATATCATCTTTCACGCCAAGCTTCTAGTCTGTGGATCTAGCTGGACCTGCCTAGCACTTCCGAATCACTACCTCCACCCCTTTATTAAGTAATGACTGGCCATTCCTAAGACCCTGAACTCAGGAAAGCCCCATGGTGAACCTCAGCCTTGGGAACATAGTTTTATAGGGTGTTGGTGGCTGTCTGTACCTACCTCAAACAAGAGAACCCTGCATTATTTTGGCATGGAAGTGACACTTTATTCTCTTACAGTTTGGAAAATGCTTTGTTTTTAACTAAGTTTATTTGTAAATTCATTCCTTCCATACTTCTAGAACTTTATCCTCCCATCCTGAAATCAAATTAGAGACCCCAATGGTTTTCCTGTCTGGAGCTTAAACCTGGAAGACAATTTCACATGCATTATATCACTCACTACCCTGCTCAATCACGTCACTGTCACAATCACCCTCCACCGCCTTAACCTGATGTGAAAAAGCCACAAACCCATAGCTGGAATCACAGCAAACTTTACTGCAAGACCACACAGCACGCTGTCATCTTCGCATCTTGGTTCCCTTTGCCCAGAAGATGCTTCCTCCTCCAGATCCCATGTACTCTTTAGGGCCCAGCCCAATTTCAATCTCCTTCACAAAACCTACAGGACCAAGCCAGTCCACAGAGATCTCTCTATCCTGTGTTCCTACTACATTATCTGAAGCATTCAAGTGGTTTTCTTCTCACTGCTTAATTCTGGGTTACATTATGGTTTCATAAGCGGGTAATGAGAATCTAGAGCACGGGTTCTTAAAAAGGGGTCCATGAGCTTGAACTAAAATTCAAAAATCATTATTTTTGTGGGGACATGGTGGGGGTATGATATATTTATTAAATAATACACAATACAGTGTGGTCTTAGTAAGGGGTCCGTGGAACAAAAGAGATTAAGAACCCCTGATGTAGAGAAAGCAAACTCATTTAATATCCTCATAGTACCTGGCTCAATCACATTCATCACAGGGACTAGAGAGGCCTCAACAAATTACAATATTAGTGGATGTGGCAGTTTGATATTATTTATGAGTTCCAAAAGAGATTATGTTTGTAAACTGGTCTGTTTCCCTGGGCATGATACAGTTTGATTGTACTAGATTCAGGTGAGAAGTCTGATTAAATTATGTTAAGATTAGGGCTTTGCTTCAACCACATCATTAGAGTGCAACTCAATATCAAGTCCCAGCCCCTTGGGTTGGCTGATAAAACAGACTCTCACATGGAAGTAGACACAGGAAAAGAACACAGAGGAATTGAGACAGCTCAGTAGATACGGCAGAAGCCCTGAGAAGAGAAATGAGCCTGATAGTCTACAGATGACCTTGTAGAGAGAACAGGGCAGCTGAGTCCAGAAAGAAATGAGCCCAGGGAGAGAGCCGAGCCTCATGCCAGCCTACAGCTGAGAATGGAAGAAGCTCGGACCATGGAGCCTTCAAAGGAAGAAGGAAGGCTGAACCCTCACAGACATTGCCCGTCATCTTGCCTTAACACATGCCCAATGACTTTGGGTGAGAAAGTACCTCTTATGGTACCTTGAGTTGGACTCTAGGGCCTTGTGACTGTAAGCGTCTACCCCAGTTAAATACCCTTTATAAAAGCCAAAAGAGTTCTGGTACTTTGCATCAGCACCCCTTTGCCTGACTAACGCAGTGGAGAAAATCTGGCATGAATTAATGATATTCTGATGTGTTGTAGGTTGAGGAAGACTTCTATATTGATTTGGGGGCCCTAAAATAAAGCACATTCCAGTTCCAAGATGTAGGCTATGATTTTTTCCCCCAAGGAATACTTTGAAAATCTCTGTAGAATCTTAAAGTTTTAGACTACAATATGAAAAGTAACTAGCATTTAGCAGAATAAAGTAACTTTAAGTAAAATTCTTCCAACTAAGGAGAATAAATACAACCTATCTTTATTGAAAGGACACCAGAGAATCTCCTGGAATTAAGCACTGATCAATCAAATTTAGGCAAGGAACGGCACATGTGACTAGGTCACAAGAACAACTGGTATTAAGCACTTTGAAACATTCAGGACTCTGTCTTTTGTCTCTGTTTCTCTGTGTATCAGCTTTCTATGTCTACACCATACAACACTTTATCCTAATAGTAGGAAACAGCCATTATAGCTCCTGAGATTTACTCTTTTTTTTTTTAAAGATTTATTTATTATTTATTACATATCCCCCCCCCTTTCTGCTTGCTCTCGCTGTGTGTCCATTCTTCTGTGTTTTTCTATGTCTGCTTCTTGTCTCCCCCCGTCCCCGCGGCGACGCGCCGAGTCGGCCCTCCACGGCGGTGGCTCGTTCCGTTCCAGGGTGGCTCCATTCCGTTTCCACGGGCGGCTCCGCTCCATGTTTTGCGGGCAGCAGTCCTCCATGTTTTTTGCGGGCTGCCGGCTTCCGCTTTCGCGGGCAGCAGCTCCGCTTTTCACGGGTGACTTTGCCATGCTCGTGGGGGCTCAGCCCCGCCCGTGGCGGCTTTTTGCCTTGCCCACGGCGGCTCCGCCTCGCCCACGGCGGCTTGCCTTTCTCAAGGCCGTCTGCCCGCTCGGAGAGGTCCCCGGGAACCGAACCCAGGGCCTCCCATGTGGTACACCGGCGAGCTCTTTATCCACTGAGCTATCTAGCCGGGCCCCTGAGATTTACTCTTAAACTTCCAACAACCCACAGAGAGGAATCTTCATTCTAATACCCTTGCAGAGTATTGTGACTGGCTCAATTTGGGTTAGCTACCCATTTGTGTACTGATCAACTGAGAGTAGGGGAAGAAGTCGTATTGTACTAACACAGCAGTTCCCACAGTAATAGAGAGTGTTTCTCAAAATGAGGGTCACCTTACAGATCTGTATTATGTTAGGCACTGCTTTAAGCACTTGACACATCTTACTTTTCAAAATTATTGCATAGTTTAGTATGCCTTACTCCTACTTTAATGATGAGGAAATCACCGCCACAGCCGACGCTCTTAACAAAAGCACTATACTGACAACTGACTAATTAAACATAAACATTCAGTTCAATTCCTGATTATCTGAGGCTTAACCACACATAACTTGGGAATCTTGAAAGCGACAAAACAACTGCAAGTAAATTGCTCAACAATTTGGGCTGCTGGATGTGCTTTCCCACACTTGAGTAAGATGGAATCTAGCTTCATACACAGAAGAGAATCCTAAGTAGTCTATAAACCATACCTCTATATTATTTTTCTATATTCAAACAGAGGGGAAATGGAACAGCTGAGGAATAAAGTAATAAGCATGCCATCTTTCCTTCCACCCCTTTTGATAAGCTATGCTACCTCGAGATCCAGGATTATATATAAGTACCAGAGATACTGTATAGGTATTCATGTTTTAACTTCTAAGCTTCTGAAAAAGCTTAGCAAGAAAGCTTACACCAACAGCAAAAGCTTTAAAATATTAGTGCTATCTTTTTTTTTTTTAAAGTGAAAAACAACAGGTTGTGTAAACTCGAAATCATACACTTACAGAGCAATGCTACGTTTTTTGTAAGAATTCCTGGTACATACTAGATGTCCCTCCAGGAATCCTAATTTCTGCCTCTGATTTGAGTTCTCCTGTAAACCTAACCTGAACCCTCCCCCCAAAGGCTTATATACCAGAGAAATCAGCAGTGAATATATAACAGGTAATCAGCTATATTTTAAATATTACAAAATGATCTAATCTTGCTAGTCAAGCTCAATTTTTTAAAAATACCAAACAAAAAACCCTTTGTCTTAAATAATGTACCTTGAAATAAGAGATGATTTCTAAATCCTAACCTCTTCACCACAACAAATGCAATCTAAACTTTACAGAAGTCAGAGCTAGAACTACAAACAGAGTTCAATAAATATTTGCTGACTTGAATTATAAAACTCACAGGCAAAACTTGTAAGAAAGATAAAGTTAAGCAGCAGCATAGTGATTCAAAACCTAAAGTAACTTGAACATGTTTAGTTTTTGACATTGGGTGTGTGACAGTTTGAATTTGGTGAGCCCCCTCCTCCTCCATAAAAAGATTATATTTTTGAACTAATCCATTCCTGTGGGAGAGACCCTTTGATTCCATTAGATTCAGTTAAGGGACCTTGATTAGATCACTAGATTAGATCGATGTTGATTGGACTACGTGAGGCATGACTCAGGTTGGTTTTCCACCCTCTTACTGGAGCCTTATATAAAGGGAGACACATAGAAGAGTCACACAGAGAAGGGAAGCTGCCATCTCGATCTTGCCTCTCTTGCCAGAGAGGATTACAGGAAAACAGAGATGCCCCGAGAGGCTGAGAGATGTCCCAGAGACTAGAACCAGGGGAGCATAGAGGCACAGAAAGAGGTCCCTGAGGGACTGGGTCCCCAGAGTAGCTCAAGGCTGAAGAGATGAGCAATATGCCTAACTGCCCACAGCTGGGCTCTGGGAAATGGTGAGCCCAGAGGAGAAGGTAAGGACCTCAGCAGAGACAGGCTGCCAGGATCACCAGTAGCTGACTTTGGTGAGAAAGCTTCTCTGCTGACACTTTGGTTTGGACATTTTCACAGCTTCAAAACTGTAAGTTTTTACCCAAATAAATTTCCCATTATAAAAGCCACCCTATTTGTGGTACTTTGCATTGGTAGCCTGTAGCAAACTAAAACGAGATGACCTTCTCAAATATCTCTGTAAAAGAACACTGCAATATGTATGTATTCTAGAAAAGTTGGGGAGAGGGTGAGGAGAACAGGGAAGAGGGAAAAAAAGTTATATTCTTATTTCAATATTATACTAATCACTTTAAAAGCCGTATTTTCTTTTAGGACAAAAGAAAAACATTTACAGTTCAGCTCATTAATTGTATCCTTCTGTAGGTTTAGTAAGTACAGGAAAACACTGACTAAAAATGGCCCAAAAAGAAAAAACAAAAGAAAAAATAGAAAAGTTGACCATCAAAATTAAGAACTTTTATATGACAAAAGATGCTACCAAGAAGGTAAAAAGACAACATACAGAATGAGAGAAAATAAATGGTAACCATATAGCTGGATAAGGGTTGAATATCCAGGATATATAAAGAACTCTTACAACTCAGCTAACCAAAAGAAAAATAACCCAATTTAAAAACTGGCTGATGGGCCCGGCTAGATAGCTCAGTGGATAAAGAGCTCGCCGGTGTACCACATGGGAGGCCCCGGGCCCGGGTTCGGATCCCGGGGACCTCTCCGAGCGGGCAGACGGCCTTGAGAAAGGCAAGCCGCCGTGCGTGGGCCGGAGCCGCCGTGGGCAAGGCAAAAAGCCACCACGGGCAGGGCTGAGCCCCCACGGGCATGGCAAAGTCACCCGTGAAAAGCGGAGCTGCTGCCCGCGAAAGCGGAAGCCGGCAGCCCGCAAAAACATGGAGGACTGCTGCCCGCGAAACATGGAGCGGAGCCCCCCGTGGAAACGGAATGGAGCCACCCTGG
>PVKH010041212.1:0-10971 GCA_004027955.1 Chaetophractus vellerosus
GCATGGGGCGCAGCCAGTTGCCCGCGAACTGAAGCAGAGCCGGCCGTGAATAGAAGCAGAAGCGGCCCACAAGCGGGGAAAAGCCGCGCCTGCGCGGTGACCGGTCTCAGCGCGTCGCCGCAGCGGGGGGTAGGGGAGATATGCAATAAAATAAATCTTTAAAAAAAAAAGAAAAGAAAAGAAAGTCAGGCACTTAATGAGATACCACTACAAATTCAAGAGAATGACTCTCATTAAAAGGTCTCACTCTACCAAATGTTGGAAAGTATATGAATAAATGGGACCCTCAGGTTGCTGGGAATATAAATTGGTTTAATTACTTTTGAAAAGTATTTCATAGTATCTATTCTTTATCTGCAGTTCCAACACTTCTTCTCATAACTATATATATATCCAAGGAAAATGAGTTCAAATATCCACCAAGAGATACAAAAGAATTATAACAGATTTATTAAAAACAGCCAAAGAATCAACCTAAAACTCCATAAAAGTAAAATGGATACATAAAACCATGCCATATTCATTTCATAGAAATATACTAGGCAATAAAAAAAGAATGCATCACTTCTAAACGCATCAAGGATGCATCTCACAGACAATATTTAAAAGAAGACAAATCCAAGAATACACTTGATTTCATTTATTTAAAGTTAAAAAAACAGGCAAAACTAACATATAGGGTTGGGGATAGAGGTTAGACTATGTCAGACTTAAGGGGAAGGTGACTGGGAGGGAGTATGGAGGACATTTTGAGCTACTTCTTGACACCAGAAAGCTAAAGATTTGTCACCGGAAAATCCATATTTGATGACATTGCTCATGGGCACCTACAACCAAGATATACACATGGCCTAGTCTAACTTTTGTCTTCCATAATTTCTGTAAATGGGCACAGAAAAGAACTGTCAGCCACACTACTAGCTGCAAGGGAGTCTGGAAAGTCTAGTGTTGAGAGCCATTCTCTTTTGGTTTTAGCAGGCGTCAATCTTGGGGTCACTTATTGTGAGTGATGCTTTCAGTAATGGGTGTTGCATGTCTTGATCCTGGTTGAACTGAAGTTTGAATAATAACCTTTGTTTCAGGCGGCAACCCTTCCAGTTGTTCTGGCTTTTTAAATGATTGATGATTCTTGGCTCTGTGCATCATTCTCTCCTTCGGAGTCAAAAACTGCAGCCGGCACTTGGAACACCAAAAGACTTTCTTGTTCCAGTGCCGCCAACAATGATTCATGTATGCTATTTCTTTCTTGAAAATCTTCAGACAAAATGGACACAGCAAATTTTTAGTGTTTTCATGGCATGCTCTAAAATGCACTTCCACATCAGCAAAAAATGATGATCTGTAATTGCAAAGCTGGCATAGGTAGGGCATTTCACCAGGTTTATGATTGTCCTTCATGTGTTGTAAGAGGACCTGACCTGTTTCAAATGACAATTCACAGATTTTACAAACAGAGGAGGATTCCTGGAAGATGTGTACACTTTCAATGTGACACTGCAGCTGGTAGGGAGTGGGAAACTGTCGGTAGCAGTGCTGGCAGGAGGTGTGGATTTCCCAGCTGTCACCCCTCTCCTTCTCAAGCTCCAAATGTTGTTTCACGTGCTTCATAAACTTAACATTTTTTAGAACTTTCAAGCAGCTGATACATTTAAAATTTGTGTTAGTCTTCTGATCTGGCTGCCCATCTCCTTTATGTTGTCCATAGTAAAAATCATGAAGTAACATGATCACACTGCCTTTCTTGAAATCAGCAGTCTGGTTCTGGCTTGTAATGTGTGAAAAGTCTGTTTTTGCTAGACTTTCAAGGCTATTTGTTATATCCGGATTCATAAGATCCCAGTGTGCCTTGTCATTTGCACACACCCATGGAGACAATGCTCCATTCTGAACATGGTTAAATGAGGTAGGAACATCTTTTGAGGGTACACCAGTGATCACTGTAGGAAAGGTACTTGAAAGGTTCTCTGAAGAATATTCCCCTGTGATTTCATCACCGAGTTTAAGCCTTTTGGGGTTGCCACTGTTCACATCAGGAGGGGAACGTCGCTTTGAATCACGAGGACTTTCATCCTTGCCCCTTACAGAGAGAACTGCTCCAACTAGACTCTGAGGCCATGGTGATGGGAAATCGGAGGAATTATGAGGCATGACTGGTGGTGGGCTCCTGTTACAACCATGTTTGGCGGAATTCTCCATAACAATAGGATTATCTATTGATCTGGCTTCAGGCTGAGAAACTGGCAAGTTGGCCACTGCTTTTGATATTGGGGCCACATAATTTGCAGGCTTCCACGTATGAGAGCAGCCTTGACTCAGGAGGTCTTTTGTACTTGAACATGAGCCTGGTCTGACTCTGTTCAAAATCTTTGAAATGACAGCCTTTGCATTTGAAATCTCCTTTACAAAGAGAATGTCAGCATCTTCTTTGGCATGTTGCACCCCAACAAAGATCAGGTCATCATCTTCATCGTCCTGGCATTTGGATTCCTTCCCATTCTTTGTCTGTGGTGCTGGCTCCTGTTTTTTCTCACACAAGAGATCTGCCATTTTACAATTATTTTTTGCTTGAAGCCAGTGGCCCCTTCTACTTCCAGGACTTAATTTTTATAAATTGCCACCTAAGGACAACCACATGACATCAGTCAGTATTGATTTGAAAAGACAAAAATCATTCCTTTCTTTAATCCTACCCCAAAACACTGAGAAAACTATTAACATCCCTGTTTTAGAAATGAGGAAAACAGGCTGAAAACATTGAAGTGACAGTTAAAGGCTGAGGCAGAATTAAAATCTTAACTCTGTTGATTGCAACATCAGAGCTTTGAGTTGCAGATTCCAGTCTGTTCTATAAAACACTGCATAAATTGCTACAGGGAGGGCAGGACATGTGTTTTGTTTACTGCTGTATTCCCAGTTTCTAAAAAAATGCTCACCATATTGTAACTTTTGTTATATAAATAAACAGTGACTGTTTTTAATATGATCATTTTTGTGTACAACAGATAGGAATCCACTAATTCCAGCTTCTCCAACATTTAACAAAATTTTAATTCTAAATGATTTAACACTATCAGGCAAGGGAGAAATTAAGCTGGTATATATGTCTATATCATTGAAAGAGAAGTTATGTAAAATAATACTCTCACTACATTAGATATACTCTATCTTCTATGCCATTAATACATTTCATTGATTCTGAGAGCTGCTTCTATTTACAATTTCATATTTACATTTTTACATCTTTTAAATCAGATTGCCTCTCATCAATAACATCTCATTGGTATGTTTGGCAGGAAATATTCTTCAAATTTTATAGCTGTACAAAAACAATGAATCTTAGAATTGATGTCATCTTCATGTCTATGAGAAACTCTTCTTCCTTTCTGTAATTTGATTGCACCCCATGAAATTGACTTCACAGTTCACTGGTGGGGTGCTAGCTGCATTTTTAAAAATTGGTTTAAGGCAAGAACTGGCAAATAGACCTGCCCTGTTTTTGTAGACCAGAAAGCTAAGAATGGTTTTTTACATTGTGAAGATTTTTTACATTTTAAAAAACATTTTCTTGTTTTCAAATTTTGGAAAAAAGACCAAAAGAAGAATACTTCGTGATGCATGAAAATTAGATGAAAGTCAAATTTCAGTGTATCAAAAAGAAATAAAATAAAGTTACTATAGCAAAGTGATTTAAAACGGAGTCAGGAGGTCATTCTGGAGATTACTCTCAGGCAAAAACCAGCCAGTTATCATAAACTGCCAAAGCATGCAAAGTCTCAAACAATAAGGTTCCTCAAAAGTCCAAGTACATCCAGACACCATAAAACACCAGAAGATAAAGAACTCAGTTAACTATCACACCTGAAGGACAAGTGAAGCACTCCAAATGTCCACCAACCACAAACAACTTGTCTAATCTACTTTTTCTTAAAAAATCCTTGCCTGGAAATACCAAGACAGGACATATTTTTGTTGGGTACCTGAATCTGTGCTCCTCAACTACAATTTTAATACCCCAAATAAATGCCTTTGTTGCCCTGCTTTAGTTTAATTACTTCTACATTGACAACGTCTATAAATAAAGTTGGATTAGAACACAGACAATATGATTGGTTTCCTGTTACTGTCTCCTGATGCTTTCACAATCCTACACTCGGGCAGAGTCAAAAGAGTGGCAAGGCTTGTATGGCCCATAAAGTCTAAAATTTTTACTATATTGGCCTTCCCGAATACGCCTGGTTTAAGAGAATCAACATGGAGGCTACCGAATTCCTTAACTCACCAGTTCCTGAAATTTTGTGTGCAGATTTGGTGTGGTGCAATATTTTCCAATCTGGGCCACGGGAAGGGCTAACCCCGCCTGCCTCTGACTCCACCGCACCGAGCAATTTCTCCAGAGTCCAGCTGAGATGCTTTTGTGTCTGTATAACCACTTCCTTGCTCTCCAGAAGATGGTCTGAGAGGAGGAGAGAGGATCCCCGCCCTTTTAAAGCCCATGTAATCCCATCTATAACACCTCCACTCACATTCCTGCATCAGTTTCTCCTGATTAGATTTCCTGCTGTTGTACAGAGTGATTGCTAAAACCTTTCATCCAATCACAGGACAGGAGGTGGGTGGGACCACAGGGTGGGGCCAAGAGCTCTATGCAGGGTTGGCGCCAGTGGTGGGAGTTGCTTTTCTTTTTATACAGCCGTGAGCCCAGCACCTTATCTCCAGGTACCAGGGTGCTTACCAGGGTCCTGGGCTAGTGGGCGTGGCCAGGGGTGTCCACACAACAGATCAGACAGTGCAGCAGGAGTAAGGAATCTGAAACGGAAGCAGTCTTCCCAGATGCTGTTTTATTTCTAGCTTGACATGGTCTATAAATAAAGTTTTATTAGAACACAACAATTTACATTGGGTTACTGTTATTGTCTGCGGCTGCTTTTACAGTGCTACACCCCTGCAGAGTTAAAGTAGTTGAAATACTTGATGGCCTGCAGAACCTAAACTGTTCACTATTCAGCCCCTGCTGAACCCAGCCCCTGCTTTAAGAGAAGCATCTTGGGGGATACCAAATTTCTTAGCTCACCAGTTCCTGAACTCCAAAGAACTAAAACCTGCATGTGTCCAGTCCTGGGGCAGCCCAAGGACGGGTCCCACTCCTCACATGGATTACTTAACACTCACCCAGCTGTTTCTTATGCAGCAACTTCCTTCTTCAGTCATTGGTTCTGGTGCAAGATCATACCCTGATTTGCACTGTGCCTCTCACTGTCTCCTTGTCCACATTCCCCACACCTCCCCCATCTCCTTCCCCTCCCCCACCTTCTAAATCCTATCTTGGGCTTTCCCTCCCACCTCCTTTACTGTCCTTTGCTTTTAATTCCTTCAGGGAAGGGAGGGCTTCAAGCTTTCCATGACAGGCAAGAAATAAGTGTCTCCACCCCTTCCAGTGCAACTGAATGACAGAATTAAAATCCACTTGCAAATTAAAATGTTCTAAAGCACCAAAAAGGCATATAATTTAAAAAACACCTTTCTGTGTAAATGTGACAAATGAAGCCCAAGGTGGTATAAAAATAGGAAGCAGATGTAGTTCAACCAGTTGGGCACCCACCTACCACATGGGAGGTCCCAGGTTTGGTCCCAGTGCCTCCTAAAGAAGACAAGCAGACACCCACACCTGCTGCAATGAGAGCTAGACACTTGCACCGGCAGCAATGAGCAGATGCCACAAGCCAGCAGATGCTGATGTAGCTCATGCTGTTGGGCATTTGCCTCCCATGTGGGTGGTCCGGGGTTCAGTTCCCAGTGCCTCCTGGAGAAGGAGAGCAAAACAATGAGCAGACAGATGAGAGAGCCATCTGGGGAGGGGGGAGATAAATTAAAAAATAAAAGGAAAATAAATAAATCTTAAATATATATTTTTATATATGGCAGAGGGTTTTAAGCTTCACTGGCTGCTGAGATAAGGTAGCCTGGAGGAGTTTTGGGTAGCCAAAAAAAAAAAAAAAAAATTCAATAAAGAAACAGGAACCAGTCCTGATGAGTTTTAGACAATAGAAAGTTCTAAAACAACTGGCCCTACCATCCCTGAATCTTCCTGTCTCCTTGCTCTCTCCTCCTAATTTGCCCTTTGCAACTCAGCCATTTTGCCTTCCTTGTTTTAGAAACTTCCCAACTTTGATCCTGTTTCTGATATTTTCTTCATCGAGGCATCCTCTTGACTCTTTCCTTCACTTCCTTCAAGATTTTACAGCAGGTCTGCTTCCCAAAGAACTCCACCTTGGAGATGGTCTAAGGCCAGAACAAACAATCCAAACATTTTATAGCCCAGATCTTCCCACCTTGACAGCTACATTAGGCTCCAATCATGTTCCTGCACCATTTTATCTTGATCAGATTTGACTTGGTTGTCCTGTGGGATAGCTAAAACATTTAATCCAATCAGAGGACAGAATGTAGGTGGGGACACACTCCAGACCTGCTCATTGCAGAGCTGGGCCAGGGATGGGAGTAGCCCCCTCCCTGTCCTGCCCTGAGCCCCACCACCTTATTTCCAGTTTACCTGGGTCCTGAGCTATTGGGGGTGGGCAGGGGTGTCCACATATCAGTTCAGACAGTGCTGGAGCAAGGGTAAGGAATCTAAAAGGAAGAAATCTTTGCAGATGCAGTTTATCATTTCTAGGGTGACAGTGTCTATAAATATAATTTTCTTAGAATACAGCCATGATCATTGGCTTACTTTTATTGCCTGTGGGTGCTTTCAAAATCCTATATCTGGCAGAGTTAAAGTAGTGCAAGGATGGTATGGCTTGTCCCTTTCTGATTCTGACCTCTGGTTTAAGAAGCAACATGGAGGAGACCAATTTTTAAGCTCCAGAGAGCTAAACCTGCACGTGATCAGTCCTAGGTTAGTGGGAGAATGGATTCAACTCCTCCGATGGATAGCTGGGTGGTCTGCACTTAACCCCTGATCCCCTCTGCATGTTTATGCATCAGCCCACTCCCTTCTTAACCCATTTCCCCTGGTACGATATCATAATGAGGCTATAAAGTAGACTCCCACTGTCTCCTTGCTGTCCCCCATCACACCTTCCCCATCCCCTCCCCCACCTTTAAGATTGAGTTTGGGATTTCCCTCCCACCTCCCTTATTGTCCTTTGCAATCAGCTCCTGTGGGAGGGGAGGCCTTCAAGCTTCCCTTGACTGGCAGGAAATGCATGTATCCACTACTCCCAATGTACTTGAGTCACAGAATTAAAATAGAAATCCATCTGCAAAATAAAATATCCAAAACCATCACAAGTTTATGTAATGTTTAAAACATTCTACTGTGTATATGTGACAATTGAAGCCCAAAGTGTTTAAAAATATATGGCTGAGGATCCTGAGCTTGACTGGAGATAGCATAGGGCTGTGTGAGCAAGTTTCATGTAGCCAAAGTATTTAACATGAAGGAAGAGGATGAAATCCTGTGATGAGCTTTAGACAATAGAAAGTCCTAAACCAACAAGCCCTACCCCTCCATGAACCTTCCTGCCTCCTTGCTCCCTCCTCCTACTTTGCCCTTTGCAACTCAGCTGTTTTGCCTTCCTCACTTTAGGACCTTCACACCTTTGACCTCTCTTTCGGAATTTTTTTCATCCAGACATCCTCTTGGGTCTTTCTTTCACTTAGTTCAAGACTTTATGGTAAAGCTGTTTCCCAGTGAAGTCCATCCTGATCACACTACTTAAAAGTGCCACTTTCTACCACTTTAGAGTCCCCTGTCCTCCTGGCCCTGCTATACTTCTTTGGTGTTCCATCAGCCCTCTTCCCTTTCTTACAGATGATGTTGCTAATTACTAATGATTAATTGATCATTTAAATTCCTCATTCTAACAAAAAACAATTGTTAGTTGTTTACTGTGTGCCAACTTTGATAGAACAGCATCCCTTTTAAGAGAACAACTTTTGTCTATTTCATTCGCTATCTTATACCAAGTACCTAGAATATAACAAGCATTCAAAACCATTGTTAACCAAACAGTATATATTTGGATAAACTGAGAAATGGTTTAGGCAGAATGATGTAGACTTGACAGAAGCTCAGAGCATTAAAACTGGGAAATCAGCTATATCCCTCTGTTCTTTGGGATTCACTGTGGTTGTGGTTGTGTGATGCCCGTGAACTTTGAACCAAGAAGGAATGTCTCCCACCTGATGTCTTCACTCCTCTATAATGAAGGGGTCAAGCTGTTGGAAGCTGAACTGTATAGCCGGGACCTGCATCCCTAAACTCCTTACTAGCTTGAGTTTCAGATGAAAGCAGGTTGGCTACTCTCCATTGCTGAGATTCACTACTGCTTACTTCCAGAAGCTACATCTTGGTTAGAGGATTCCAGGAAATGTCTACTTTGGAAGGTGGTGGAAATGATTTGTTGACTATGGTCAGGGTGATGTTGAGTGTCTAGAAACAGATGAAAACATCTCAGAGTGACTCCTTCATCTCATAACCTGTTGGCTTAGTTTTAATTCCTTGTTTCCAGGAATAGTTGTAGGTTTACATAAGAATCATGCAAAGAATTGGAAGATCCCACATACCCCCTCATACACAAGTTTCCTGGAAATTAATATTGTGCATTTGTGTGCCACATTTGTTACAACTGAACACAAAATTTCTCATTTGACCACATTGAAGTATACAATTAAGGGATGTTAATTACATGCTTAAAGCTGTGCCACCAACAACACTGTCCATGATCAAAACATTACCAACACACCAAATAGAAACTCTGTACCACCTGAGAATTAACTCCTCTTTCCCATCCCCTTGCCTGCCCCTGTTAATCTGTTTTCCTGGTTTGAGTGTCTTGTGGACCATAGAAAATTATATTCTTAGGTTAACCCATTCCTGTGCTTGTAACATGTTTTACAGGGACATTTGGTAAGATGCTGTCAAGGGACATTTTGATTAGATCACATTGGTTCAGATCATTTCAGTTAAGAGCCTTTGGTTAGATTGTGGAACCCATGATGTGTATTAAAACTTTTACTGGAGTCCTATATAAACAGAGGAGAAAAAGGAGATGAAGAGGATTGCAATTTTATCCTGCCACGTCAGCCAGAAATCCAGGATCGCTAAAGCCTCACAAGGAAAAAGTAACCTGAGAGCCTGAGAGGTAAGGCAGCCTGGAACCAAGGAGCAGCTTGAGCTGAAGTCAGGAAGTCGGGAGTTGAGGGGAGAAGCAAGCCATTGAGCCTGATCGCCCACAGCAGAGCTCAGGGGGAAAGTGAGCCTGGAGGTGAAAGCAGAGAGAGATGATCAGGCTGCATCTTCTCTTGGCACATGGCGGGAATCCAGGATCTGCCAGCAGCCAATCTTTGGTGAGACAACATCTCTGATGATGCCTTGATGTGGACATTTTCACAGCCGTGCAACTGTAAGCTTTTACTCTAACAAATTCCTATTATAAAAGACAACCCGTTTCAGTAATTTTTCTCTGGAACATTTAGCAAACTAAAACAGTAGGCAGGCTTTTCTTAAAAGCACTAGCCATAATGTACATATGTATACCCATGAAATCCCTATGAAACAAGACACACGTCATTTCCATGTTAGTATTTCCCTAAAACACCTGCCCACTAAAAGCTATGTTAAAAATAAAAGTCAAGACAAACAGGCACTTAATATGAGATACCACTACAACTTGAAGAGAATGGCTCTCATTAAATGTCCAACTGTAGCAAGTGTTGGAAAGAATCTGTATCAATGAGAATAGCAGTATGGCTGGTGAGAATAGAAATTGTTTCAATACATTTTGATAAAGAATTTGATAATTGTGATGGTTGAAGGTACATGTACCCCCCAAATTATGTTCTTTTTTTTTTTTTAAAGATTTATTTATTTTATTACATATCTCCCCTTCCCCCCGCTGCGGCGACGCGCCGAGAGTGGTCACTGCGCAGGCGCGGCTTTCCCTGCTTGTGGGCGGTCTCTGCTTCCGTTCACGGCCGACGCTTGCTTCAGTTCGCGGGTGGCTGGCTGCGCTCCATCCGCGGGCGACCTGCCCTGCCCGTGGTGGCTCTTGCCCTGTCCGTGGCAGCTTCTTGCCCTGCCCACGGCGGCTCCGGCCCGCTCATGGCGGCTTGCCATTCTCAAGGCGGTCTGCCCGCTAGGAGAGGTCCCCGGGAATCGAACCCAGGGCCTCCCATGTGGTATGTCGGCGCCCTATCCACTGGGCTATCAAGCCGGCCCCCCAAATTATGTTCTTAATGACAATCCATTCCTGTGGGTGTGGCCACATTGTAAGTAGGATCTTATGGTGAGTAGGATGTTAACTTATTATGTAACCCACTTCAGTCAGAGTAGATCTTAATCCTCTTACTGAATTCCTTTATAAGAGAAGGAAATACTAATAAAGAGACAGAAAGACATGGAAGCAAGAACTTGGAAGGAATAAAATCAGGTAGAGAAGGGAGATACCAGCAGATGCAGCCATCTGCCTTGCTATGTGACAGAGGAGCCCATGACCACTGGCAGCTAGTTTTCAGGGAGAATAATCACCTGATGATGCCTTGACTTAAACATTTTTCACATCCTTGAAACTTGTAAGCAGATAAATTCCCATGGTTAAAGCCAACACATTCTATGGTATCTGCTTTGAGCAGCTTTAGCAAACTAGAAAAATACTCTCTACATTTTACATGTACTTCTGGCAGGTCTTCTCATAGATATATACACCCAAGAAAAATGAGTCCAAATACCTACAAAGAGACGCACAAGAAAGTTCATAACAGCTTTAATAAAAACAGACAGGGCCCGGCTAGATAGCTCAGTGGATAAAGAGCTCGCTGGGAAACCACATGGGAGGCCCTGGGTTCGGTTCCCGGGGACCTCTCCTAGCGGGCAGACCGCCTTGAGAATGGCAAGCCGCCATGGGCGGGCCGGAGCCGCCGTGGGCAGGGCAAAAAGCTGCCACGGACAGGCAAAAGCCGCCACGGGCA
>PVKH010041213.1:0-10968 GCA_004027955.1 Chaetophractus vellerosus
CTCAGCTATTTTTTTTTTTATATCATCTGGGCCCAGCCTACTATACACAGGGACCATGTGGTAACTAGGCAAGTAGACAGGGGTCCTATTTCTTCCAACTTAGTCACCAAGGATAGAAGCCTGAGATGTACCAAGTGCCAAGGGTGTTTTAAAGAAAAGACCAGGTCAAGGAGTGGCAAGATAGCATGTTTCAAATATTAACGAAAAATATACCCAAAGAATATGAAAACAGGGTCTCAGACAGATACTTGTTTTAGTTTCCTAGGCTGCTCTATGCAGATACCATGAAATGGTTTGGCTTAAACAATGGGAATTTATTAGTTTACATGCTTACGGTTTTGAGGCCATGAAAATGTCCAAATTAAGTCATCACTAAGGCAATGCTTTCTTCCGAAAGACTTCCAGTGTGATGGTTTGAAGATGTATGGACCCCAGAAAAGTATGTTCTTAAAGTTAATCCATTCCTGTAGGTGCAGATCCTTGTAAGGAGGATCTTTTGATGAGTAATAGAGGAGTTCAGGATCATTGGCAGTCAGTCTTTGGAAAGAAAGCATCATCTGATAATGCCTTGATTTGGACATTTTTCTCAGCTTGAAACTGTAAGTTTGTAGACTAATAAATTCCCATTTGAGTAATGAAATGGTTCTAAAATTTTTTGTGGTGATGAATGCACGACATTGTGATTATACTAAAAGCTGTTTATTATACACTTTGGATAGATCATGTGGTATGTGAATATATCTCAAAAAACAAAAAAACAAAAACTGCTTAATAAATAAATAAATATTGTGCAAGAATAGCTGGAAATAGCAGCTATGTACAGCAGGGGAAACAGAGAGATTGAGAGGTGAAGAATTTTCTTATTTGTCTGTTTTTTGTTTATTATCATTATTGAAATAATGAAAATGCTCTAATGATGATTGAAGTGATGAATGCACAACTATGTGATTATACCAAACACCGTTGACTGAACACTTTGGATGAATTGTATGCTTTATTAATATGTACCAATAAAATTGTTTTGTTTTTAAAAAAATTCCCATTTATTAAAAGCCAACCCATTTTATTGTATCTGCTTTAGCAAACTAAAAGAGCCAGCAATCCTTGGCTCCTCTGCCACATGGCAAGGCACATGGCAGCATCTGCTGATCTCTCCCTTCTCTTCTGGATTTCGTTGCTTTTAGTTTCTTGCTTCCATGGCTTTCTCTCCTTTTGTCTGAATTTCGTTCTGTTTATAAGGGACTCTAGTAATGGGATTAAGACCCATCCTGAATGAGGTGGGTCACACCTTAACTGAAATGGCCTCAGCAAAAGGTCCTACTTACAATGGGCTCACATCCACAGGAATGGATGAGATTTAAGAAAATGTTTTTCTGGGGTACATACAGATTCAAACCACCACACTTATACACCAGTGTTTATAGCAGCATTATTCACAATAGTCAAAAGGTAGAAACAACCTAAGGGGTCATTAACAAATTAATGGATAAATAGAATGTGTGTATACACAAAGGACTATTAATTGGCCATCAGAAAGAATGAAGTTCTGAGACATGCTGCAACCTGGAAGAACCTTGAAAACATGCTAGTGAAATCAGCAGGACACATAAGGACAAATACTGTCGATGCCATTTATAAGAGATGTCTAGAAATAGCAAATTCACAGAGACAGAAAGTAGGTTAGAGGTTACCAGGGGATGGGGTAGAGGGAGTGTATGTTTGGAGAATATGGAGTATGTATAAATAAATTTAATTTAAAAAAATATTAACTGAAGTATTTCTCTGCTTTGCCAGCCCCCCTCCTTCCCATTTAAAGCAGTTGCACTTTCCCTGGCCCATTGCCTCAGGTGAGGAATGTGGCCAAGAGGAAGATTCCAGAAGCCTCCTTTCCAAACAGACAGGACTCTGGATCTACCAACAATGTTTGGAGTATGGGGTATTTGATGAGAGGGTAATATCCCTGGGGGAATCGATTGGAATCTCCTCTGGGCTGGGAGAAGGGAGTGAAGAAGGAAAGGCAATGACAGTGTGGAGATGGTTGTTCCTGGGGTAAAGGGGGGAGGGGTATGTTCTGTGCCCTGTGAACTAGAAAGAGACCTGGGAACGCCAGAGAAGTGAATGTGCAGTATGTTCAGGCAGAGGGGATCTCGACCTCTAGAAGCTCCCATCATGGTGTGGTTAAGACCAGAATGAGTTCCTTCCCAAGGCAGCCACAGTAGTAGCAGAGAACCTTCAGCCTTAAAAGGCCCATGACCTTGGAAGGACATCTCAGAGGCAGTATATGTGTCCCAGAGACTGTGGATTTAAGAGACGAGTGATGTCTCACTGGACACTCAGAGAAACTGCACTGCACACCTCTAGGGGGTGCTATTTACATCATGGTCTATGTGGTGGGCAGAATTCCAAAGCTGCCCCACCACCACCACCATTCTCCTGTCCCCTGGTTATTCAAACACTAATCTGCATACTGCCGTGAAGAGATTGCAGGTGGAATTAAGGTTACTAGTCAGCTGGCCTTGACACAGGCAGATTACCCTGGATTATTTGGATGGGCCTAATTTAATCAAGCAGAAGAAGAGGGCAGAATTGTCAGTCAAAGACATGTGGCCAAAAGGTGAAGGATTTGACACCCCCCATTGCTAGTTCTGAGATGTATGGGCCCAGGTGCAAGGACTAGAGAGAGAGGCCTCTAGGAGCTAAGGACAAATATGGGCAACAGTCAGAAAAGAAATAGGGACCTCAGTCCCACCCCCACAAAGAACCGAATTCGGCCAACAACCTCAATGAGCTTGGAAGCGGAGTCTTCCCAAGTCTTCAGATAGGGAGCCCAGCTCAGCCAACACCTTATTTTAGCCTAATGTCAGACTTCTGACCTACAGAAACTCTGAGATAATAAATCTGTGTTGTTTCAAGCTGCTATATTTGTGGTAATTTGTCACAGCAGTAATAGGAAACTAATACAACTTATGTGGTTGGTGCATTGCAATTGCTCAGGGCAGAAACTATGTGACGGCATGTGGCATCCTCTAGGCAGGTGGGCAACAAGAAGACACTAGAGACACGTCCCTCAAAGCCCGGTGGCACTTTGAGAAGATCCTAGGTTCAGGGTGTGGGTAAATTCCAAATTCACAGAGATTATGTTTCTGCCACATTGGTGGGATGGGAATCAAAACAGAAATTCAATTCAATCATAGAAACAGTTTGTTTTCTGCACATGTGAATTTGTGGACTGAGATCGGGACCCACTTCAGTAGTTTTCAAATAGACCTCACATTCAGGATGAGTGTTGAGAATGTCCCTTTCCAGGTCAGCATTTTAAAGGCCAGAAGCAAGGGAGAGAGGGGCGGAAAAGAGTACTAGATGGGGATCCCCAGGGCAGGTCTCCACCCCTGCTATAGCCTGTGCCCCAGGAGGGTCAGCTGCTTCCTAGTGTAGCTGCTCTCCTGCTGGTGAAACACAGACAGCCTCGTCTGCTGCCGCTGGGGAGGCAGCGTCAGCTGCTGGGGTGGGGGTGGGGGTGGAGGGTGCCTCAAACTGCCCAAGGGGCTGCTTTGTCTGGCTTCCCAGGTAGGAAGCCGCAGCCACCCCTCTTCCAGTGCCTGAGCACAACCCCTGAGTGAGATGTGGGAAGAGGATGGGCAAGATCTTTCAGCCACTCCCGGCACCCACCCTGCCTTAGGATGACAGGCGTGGCAGGGGCTGCCTGGCTGAGGTGCTTGGCTGTGTGCGGAAAGCTCCTGCTCCGCGGCTCCGCTGAGCCCTTCCATGGCCACTTAATGATCCACCTCACATCCTCTTTGGAGATCCAGAGCATGGTGAGGCACCTGGGTCTCCTCTCTGGGAGCACTGGGAAGCCTTACAGATGAGGTACATATAATGTCATGTGGTGAAAGGTGAGGGATGCAAGCTCCACAGTCAGGTTAATTAGGTGTGAATCCTGCTTGCCGGCTGGGTGAACTTGAGCATGTTTCTTAACCTCTCTGGGCAGCAGTTTTGTCATCCGTACAGTGGAGATATTAAGAATATTTTCCTTTCACATTGTTGTCTTTAATGAGATAACTCATGTGAAACAATGGACATTTAGGATGAGGAAAATAAATTTTACCTATGATGATAATGTGATAAAGGGCCTTGGGCACAAAAGGCTTAGTTAGAGGGGTAGGTTTTGCATTATGTAGGATTCTAAGATCCTATTTAAAATGTGATGTGAGTATTCAAAGAAGAGTGTATTGGTTACTAGGCATCAGTATGGGTTCCCATGTAGAGGACATTTGTAGATTTTGGCTGTTCATCACCTAATCCTCACTTCCCAATAATACATTACTATCCCTTTTGGGGGCCACACTCTTGGTGTAGTCTTGGGATGAGGCCACACCCTTTCCTGATAGAATCCAAAGGGGCTGGAGCCTCTCTTCCCTACCCAGGTGTGGGTTGGCCAATTAAACTCTGTCCTGGAAATTGTTTCTCTTCCTTCTTTCCAGACTATTAGGTGGATACTTGGACCTTCTGGATTGGTCATCCTTTCTCTCCCATTTTCTATCTCTATTTTTTTTCTTCCACTTTCTGGATAGATCCTGTATTTTATCTTCCAAATTTCTTTTGAATTTATTATTTAGCTATCATAATTCTAGCTCCCAAGAGCTCTTTTCTATTTTTCTGATATTCCTTCCCTGCTTCCCTCCCCAAATATAGCATTTGTTCTTGTTTGATGGATGTATATCTTCTCATATTTCAGAGAAGATATATTTATAGTTTTTTTCTTTTACATCTGCCTCTGATCCCTTTATCATCTTCCTCCTCTGAGCTTCTTCTATTCTGATTGGTCTTTCCCCTTTTAGAGTGAGGCACTGTAGCAGTTTTATATTGTTTATGAATTCCAAAAATAGATGTTGGATTATGTTTGTAAACTGGTCTGTACCTGGGCATGATTAAATTATGATTACGGCTTTGATTGGGCCATGTCAGTACGACGTTGAGTCCCCATCCCCTTGGTGGGCAGGGACTCACAGATAAAACTACATGGCAGAGCAGGGAAGTGAGTTGGAGTTTTAATGTTGGAGTTTTGAGCTGGAGCCCAGGAAGTGAACACACAGGAGAAGAACATAGAGAAGGCTTCTTAGACATGGCAGAAGCCCGGGAGAGGAAGACAGAGCCATTCACCTGATAGTCTACAGCTGGCCTTGTGGAGAGAGCACAGCAGCTGAGTCTGGAGAGAAACAGAGCCCCAGGAAGAGAGGAAAACAAAAAGCCTGAACTCCTGGCAGACGCTGGCAGCCATCTTGCCCCAACACATGGCAACAGACGTTGGCAAGAGAAGTAACTTGTGCTTTATGGCCTGGTAACTGTAAGCTTCTACCTCAAATAAATACCCTTTATAAAAGCCAACATATATCCGATGTTTTTCATCAGCACCCCTTTGACTGAATAATATAGACACTAAAAAGCTAACTGAAATCTCAGTAACATTCCTACCCTACTACTTGACAATTAACTGTAATCACGGTGATTTATTTGTTCTACTTCTTTCTCTGAATTTTATTATAACACTTTCTAATATTTGATAATTCCATTAGGTTAATGGGTATATTTACATACAATTTCCCAATTGTTGAACATTAAATTTTTCCTTTTTGGGGGGTTTGCTCTTATAAACAAGCAGGTTATAAATATCTTTCTGCACATGGTTTTTATTTCCATCTAAGTTTTTTCTTAAAATAAATTCCAGGAGTGGGATTATCAGGTCAAAAGGTCACAGGCATTTTCATCCCTCTTTGTGGTATGTTGCCAAATTTCTTTCTAAAGATAGTGTATACAGTTACAATGTCAGCAGCAACAAATGAAGTACTTCCTAGCACTTGATTTTCGAGTATTCTTTACTTTTTGTTGTTTCAAAGGTACAAAATAGCACTTCAATCTCATTATTGTTTAAATTTGTCTTTCTTTGGTTAATGGTGAAGTTGAACCTCCTTTTTTTAAACTTTATTTCAACTTCAAAAGTTAAAATAACAGACAAAAAGCAGGTTAAGAAATTACATAAATATTACTTTTAAAAATTCTGTACAAGCACATTTATCTTATTTAAACCTAAAAACAAACTCAACTGTTTCTCCAGTGCTCTGAATAATGGATAAATGATCACAGACTGATTAAATGACAGGACCAAGGTCTCCTTGTTAAAGAAGAAAATGAAAAAAACCTTGACCATATTCATATCTCATAAAATGAAATCCCGTGTTGTTTTTTACCTTTAGTGTTGATACCAAGTACCTTCTTTGCCTTTGCTACAAAAATGTTACAATATTACTGTTCACTATAGTCTATAAGTTACATTAGTTGCATTTTCCCCATGTATCACTATATTCTTAACACTTTATAATAGAGGTACATTCTTGTTTTTTATTATTAACCACAATTTTCATCCACCACTGAAATCACTTTTACACAGTCCCTAGATTATTCTCTAGCTGTTTTTCAGTTTACATTAACCTACCTAAACTACCCCTTTCAGCCACAATCCCATTTATAAATCAGCAGTTTCATATGGAACTGGGAAAATTTAGCCTGTAAAAACACGAGGAAGCTCAGCAGATATCAGAAATTTCCTAAAAGGGCTTTCAAGAAGATATGAAAGCAAAACTATTCTGAGTTGGTGTGTTGGCAATGGTTCTTCACTTGGTCTCCATGGGCTGGGGTGGATGGGCTCCCTGAAATTATATGCAATATTTTGTGTCCATGTGCACATTAACAAGAGGAGTGTCCTTGGCTTTCATCACAATCTCACAAGGATCTGTGGTGGGAGATTTCTGCCCCAAATAAGAAAAAAGCAATATAGCATAGACTCTGGGGGCAGACTTCTTTGGTTTGAAATCTGGTTCAGTCACTTGCTAGCTCTGTAATTTTGGGGAAGTCATTAACTTCTTTGTGCTTCAGTTTCTTTCCTTGGAATATGGTGATGCTAAGATAGCACCTATTTCACAGGGGAACTGTGATGATTAAATGAGTTAACACATAGTAACTGCTTAGTAACTGGCACATAGTAAATGTTTAATAACTATTATTGTTGTTGAGCATTGTTAATAATTAGAGCTTTCCAACAATGGGATAGGCTACCTCATGGGGTACTGAGTTCCCTGTGACTTGAGGTATTCTTGAAAGAGTCAGATGATACCTGTCAGGGAGGCTCTTGAGGAGATCCCTGAATTGGGAGAGAGGTTGAATTAAGCATTCTACGTTTCTGTAAATTAAATTTCCCCTTTGGGCAGGTGGCAAAGGGTGAGACTGAGCAGTCCTCAATAAGCTAGCAGACCTCCCGCAGGAATGACAGCTGTGCTTGCTAAAATGGAAATGTACTGATGGATATGCAGGCTGTTTCAAGAGCATGTTCCTGGCATACCCTTCTGGGAAAGTAGAATATTTGAAAAAACTAAGTGCAGTTTCTTCATCATTATGTGCAGAGATTAGGAGAGGGGGACTCATCTTGGGGTCTATGGAGATAGCATAAATGAGGAGTGAGGTAGGAAAGGGGGTGCTGTGCAGCAGACAGGCTGCCTGCTTCTAATAGCGTCTCTGAAAAATAAATATTTACTGAGCACTTACCAAGGACCACGGGGTGGGCAGGATGGTGATGGAGGATGGTGGGAGGAGTTAAAAAGATGAATAAGACTCAGTACCAATCTTCCCCCCTTGTTCTAGTTTTTGTTTCACTTACTGGACTTCTGGGCTGTTCTTACAGGGACAGTAAAATCCAGCTGAGTGGCTGAGGGATACAGATACAGATGTCTTTGGGATAGTTGGTTCAGGGAGAACTTGGAAAATTCTTTGTTTTGTGTGTGTGTGTGTGCTTATGAAGAAACCTTAGATTCTCCAACTCTGGATTTAAGTAAAATCTGAATGGGCCAGGGATGATGGAGGTTTATTTTAGGTTGGTTTTCCCAGAAGCAGATTCTGAGATAAGGATTTGATGCAACTTGTATTTTGGGAGGCGAAGGAACTAAAAGGTGGAGGAGTGGAGAGTGAGGTAAGCTCCAAGAGCGACTGGAGCTTAATCGTGCTGGGGCACCTCTGGGAGCCAACAAGGGGACATGTCTCAGAGTTAGCCTCCACGAGGAGAGGGAGCTGGGATTTTTTTATACACAAACTCCCTCCAGTCAGTGGCTGGAGGCTGTTCTTGGGGGAATCTTAATCTCCTTGCAATTTCCATTCTGCTATGGGGGCAGAAAAAGGGCTTCCGCACCAGAGAAAGTTCTGAAACAACTGCAGATTCTGGCGGTTTGAAGTCAGTGAGCAATGAAGAGATATGGTCAGGTCACCAAAAGCATCTGCTAAAGTATTTTTCGGTAGAAGCAAAAATTCCCAGGATGTAAGTAAGGCCAGGTTTGCATTGGAAGCAAGATGGAGCCCAGTGAGCTCCTACCATGCCTCAGGTTGGCCAGGGCCTCTGTAAAAGGTCATTCTGTCTGTGCCCTTCATAAAGGCCACTGGCCAAGGAGGCATGGGGTGTGTGTGTGTGGCTGAAATCCAAATGGGCTAGAGGCACTCTGAGCAGACCTGGGTCTGAACTACAAGGGAAGATGAAGGCAAAAAGTCTGAAAGTGAGAGGAAGATATAGACAAGGAAAGCTAGAGTCTGTGAAGTCCCAAGACATGCCCACCTTCCACTGCTAACTCTTTCCCCATCAAAAAAGGAAGTGAGGATGGCCTCCCAGGAGACCCCTGGAATTTAGTTAAGTGCATTCTATCACCACTTCTGTTTGTGTCACAGGGAGGGGAACAACCTTGCAGACCTTACCCCTGACTAGGCCTCACTGAGACAGTTCCCCACAGCAGGAAAAGGAGAAACACAGATCTAGAAATCCCAAAATCTGGGACCCAGGCCAGCCCTGCTCCTATCTACCCATGTGACCTCGAAAAAATCACAGAGGTGGCTGGCCTCTTTTTCTCCAACAGTAAAATTAAGAGATTGAAAATGTAGTTCCTGGGGCCGGCTGGATAGCCCAGTGGGTGGGGCATCGGCATACCACATGGGAGGCCCCGGGTTCGGTTCCTGGGGACCTCTCCTAGCGGGCAGACCGCCTTGAGAATGGGTGGGCCAGAGCCACCGTGGGCAGGGCAAAAAGCTGCCACGGACAGGGCAAAAGCCGCCACGGGCAGGGCAGGTCGCCCGCGAATGGAGGGCAGCCAGCCACCTGCGAACTGAAAGCCGGCCGTGAATGGAAGCAGAAGCTGCCCACAAGCGGGGAAAGCCGCGCCTGCGCAGTGACCAGTCTCGGTGCGTCGCCGCAGTGGGGGGGAGGGGAGATATGTAATAAAATAAATAAATCTTTAAAAAAAAAAAGAAAGAAAATGTGGTTCCTAATGACTCTTCAGATGTAAAATCTGTTCTGTGGTTCTGAATACCATGGCTTTATGAACACTTGACCATCCTGAATCTCTTCTGGATTAGGGAGGATTAAATTCAGCTGGGAGTAACAGAAAACCCTCAAATAAACAGAAATTTCTCTCTCATATTCAAAAAGTCCAGAGGTAGAAATTTTAGGGCTAGTATGGTACTCCATGGTATATGTCTATCTTGTTCTCGGCCACAACACTTCTATTCCCAAGGCTGCCTCATCAATCCAAGATGACTTCTGGAGCTCCAGCCATTACATCCACATTCCAGCATAGGAGGAGGGAGAAAAGGATGAAGAAGAAACATCAACTATCTTTAAAAGAAGCTTCCCAGAAGCTACCATGAACTTTTTGCTTATACGCAAACTTACACCTTATATGCTTTTGGCCATTGTTAGTCAGATGATCACACTTAACTACAAGGAAATCCGGGAGATATCTTCATTCTGGACCAATATGTTACAGCTAAAATTGTGGGGTCTGTTGATAAGGGAAGTGCAGGGCCCCAACACCCCCTGCAGGAATTCACAGCTTTAGAAGAACAAACAGTCCCATTCTCCCTTTCTCCTCCTCCGCTTTTCTCCAGGCCATCTTTAGCAAGATAAGCTAAAAAGCATGCCTCTTTGAACTAAAATTTATAAACCTAAACAAAGGATAGCTCCCTTTCTTATGACCCTGAGCTAAGCCAGCAAATACTTTAACTGCCTGCCTGCTCACCTTAGGAATTTTATCTCTTTTGCTTAACAACACACTAGCCAATGAATAGAAACTTATATAACCCCATGAAAACTGTTGTTGGGGGCCCAGAAACTGGAAACTGGTTTGCTCTCTGGGCCCACGCGTAATAAAGTTGTGTTCCTCCGTTCCTCTGAGTGCTGCTTGAGTTCTTCAGGATCGGATTTCTGCAACACTGTAACTATGAAAGAAGGGTAGAGCAGATATCGGGGACTATAGGTCACTGCCCCATCTTAAATTTCTCTAGGTGCAGGTTTAGCCAAACAAGCCCCTCCATGCAGTCTCTGGCCCTGGTCACATGTGTCAGTAGTCTATTTTGAGTTGACTCTTCTGCCGTGTGGGCATTTTGAGGTCACGTGCCTCAGCTTTTATCTTTGGCTCTGTATTATTTTCCCAGGGCTGTAGTAATAAAGTACTACAAACTGGGTGGCTTAAAACAACAGAATTTCATTCTCTCACAATTCTGGAGGCCAAAGTCTGCAGTCAAGGTATTGGTTGGGCTATACTCCCACAGAGCCTCTGGAGTAGAATCCTTCCTTGCCTCTTCCAGCTTCTGGTGGTTTCTGGCAATCCTTGTGTTCTTTGGCTTATGGGTACATCTCTCAATTGCTGTCCCCATCTTCACATGGCATTCTCCCTGGGTGTCCCTCTGTCTTCACAGGGCCTTCTTACAAGGATACCAGTTGTTGGGTCTAGAGCCCATCCTAATCCAGTATGATCTTATCTTAACTAATTAACTCACAATTTGAGGTTCTGGATGGACATGAATTTGTGGGGATGCTATTCAAGCCAGTATAGGCCCCTGTTCCCATTAATTCCTTATTAATGATGCCTGTGACAACCTGGC